>OY730182.1:40858319-41099968 GCA_963422495.1 Polyommatus iphigenia
AAATGGGGTATTCGGCCGAAGGCAATGCTATGGCTATATACAGCCGTAGTGAGACCGATTACCACATATGGCTGCGTAGTGTGGCATAAAAAGGCTGAACAAGTAAACTGTAATAAAAGTCTAAACAGCGTACAGAGACTGGCATGTCTAATAATCACGGGTGTACTCTCGTCAACACCCACCGCTTCCCTCGAGGCCCTGATCAACTTAACTCCTCTTCCTCTGCTTGTTCAGATGGAGGCCAAAAAGGTGGCTCTCAGGGCCAGGACGGCGGGCAGGACGAATTGGGCCTCCACCCCATTTCGACAGCTGAAACAGTCTCTTAGTAAATCACCTGTCATGGCCATGCCATCAGATGCCATGATCAAGGTGCATAGCTTTTCGAAGCGATACCAGGTTTTTATACCTTCCAGGGAGGACTGGGAAAGAAAAATCCCAATCGATGTCCACCCTAGCGACATAGTTTGGCTCACGGATGGATCAAGGAAAGACAACCGTGCGGGAGCCGGATTCTACGGAGGCAGGCCACCGAAAGGCAAATACGCCTGTTTGGGGGAGTTTGCGACCGTGTTTCAGGCTGAAGTCTTCGCTATCCTCGGTTGTTCACTAGAAAGCCTGGAGATGGCCCTAGTTAATAAAAACGTTTTTATCTTCTCCGATAGTCAAGCTGCACTTAAAGCACTGACTGCCGCAGAAGTCTCGTCCAAATTAGTTCTGGAATGCATTGAGACGTTAAACATGCTGGGAAGGAACAACAACATCCGCCTAGTATGGGTCCCGGGCCACAGTAACGTCCCCGGAAATGAAACCGCTGACGAACTGGCTAGGCTTGGGGCCGAGAGTCTCATATATGGCCCAGAACCAGTCTGTGGTATAACTCCCAGTACCACAAAGCAAGTGCTCAAGGAATGGGGTCACAGACTATGCAGGAAGCAATGGGCTGAGACCCCTGGCCTTGAACACTCCAAGGCACTAATTCCTGGCTTCAACAAGAAACTATCAGAATTAGTGCTCACCTTGGGTAGGAACCAATTAAGAATCCTTACCAGAAGCCTAACTGGGCACTGCAAGCTCAACAAACACCTAAACAGAATGGGTATTTGTAGCATAACGACTTGCAGATTCTGTGAGGAGGAGGATGAAACACCTATTCACCTTCTCCTCGACTGTCCTGCTCTACTACAGAGCAGGAACAGGCACCTTGGTCGCCACGAATACCCATCCACAGAGGAAATTCGTGGCACCAACCCCAACCATATCGTTCAATTTATGAGCAGTATTGGGTTGGGGATGATTCTCTAGTGCGAAGGAGTCACAATAGATCCTCATGGGTCGCAGTGACGTCAGGGCTATAGCGACCTGCCTTCTTTAAAAAAAAAAAACTTAGGCATTAAGCCTTTTCTTGTCCGTAATCACTACACACAGGAATCAAACTGAAATATCCATGAAATTTCCAATAATCATCTATTTTAATTGAATAATACGACACTTTGACACTTTACGTACCTCGGAGAACCGGAACATAAAATGGCGGACCGGCCACAGTATTTTGATTTGGTATAGACCATTATGCCGAGTCCACTCTGTAAAAGTCAATGGGTAACAATGAACTTTATTTAGTACTCAAAATACATGTCGGATTACGTCGCGTCGCCTCGTCACGTTTTAATGTAAACTTACCCTATTCACCTGGACCTGGACATTCACCTTTCTATTGATTCACATCGTTGCGGATCCCGAGACCGATTTAGCTTGTCCCTCGGGCTTCCGTGTCTCCAGCATCAACAGTGGTAACCGACCACAAGAGTTGCAGTGGTGGGAATTCGACAAGCCAGTTGACTCTAGGGCTTAATTCCAACCGCAACGCGACCGAATTGTCAGATTTCAATTGCGTGAGACATGTTGCAAATCTGTCAAATCCATACTTTAGAAATGCATCTACGCTTCGCGTTGCGGTCTGAATTGACCCTTACGGACTATAACTTTCAAGGAATAGCCCTTTTAGCCCAGTCGCCAATCGTGGCACATTTGCAACGTAATTTAAAAAAAGTAATAACAATTAATATCAATAATATGTGACATTTATGCTGCAAATTTCTGATCATAATTTCCAGTTGAGGTTTGGGTTTCCAAGTAATAAAAGTGCTGATTTACACTGGTACAGTAGCTGGTACCAGAAATACTATTACCACTTAGCAATTAGCACACACTATGTCTGTATATGTGTATATTATTTTGTATATATTTATTAAAATAGGACTGGTGACTTGTGTGACGTGTGTCTGTCATTCGCCTGACAGTCTGGATCCACTGAAAATCAGGGAAGCTGCGAACTGCGGCCATTACTTGAATGGATGCCAATTATTCAGTTTTTGATCATTACACTCCCTGCCTTATTTCGTTGGACTTTGAAGTCTTATATTATGCCATTATTAAATATGCATATTATTGTATTGTCGTTTACTTTGTTTGTAACATACATGTTTTTTATTATGGATTGTTTTGAACCATTTGTCAAAATTATTTGTAATCTTGTGCTTTAGGTATATTCTATTTTTTTTGTCTTTTAATTGTATTATTCTTGTGGTGTTACATAAATTAAAATAACGACTATAAAATTATTCAACTGTAGCAGTAGGTACCAGTATACAGAATGTAACAAAACTAAGTCATAATACTAGTTTTTAGTTAGTTTACGCTGTGAAAGTAGCAGCGCTGAAAGAATAACAGCTTTTTATTCACCCTTGTATGGAAAAAATCATGACGCGTGGGCGCTTGTCCATACTTTTAGCGCTGCAACTTTCATAGTGAACTCTACACAAGGGACACACACATACACGCTCTAAAATATTGTCACTTAGTTTTGTTACACCCTGTATATTACGCCATATATTTAATTACAGTTAAACCGCATCCGCGACATTCAGGGTAAGCTGCAAAAAACTAGGCTAGTGATCTAACATTTTGAACAATCTGAAACTATTTAGTATATCCTGAAATATTTAGTCTCGAAATTAGATTTTTTTATATAATATCATTAATATTATATATAAAAATCCAATTTCCAGACTGTAAGTTGAGTACATAATCAAAAGCGGTGTTTTTATAGACTATAGCAGGGGTTCCCAAACTGTACGCCGCGGCGCTCTGGTGCGGCGTGGAAAGGCAAGAGAGGCGCCGCGCCGTGAGTCGATCCTCCATCATTATCCATAACCACAAATATTATAAAAAATAAAATTATAACATGAATTATACAGAGCATGCAGATGATTAAATATTTGTTTATTATTTAACCTAACTATAATCATTAGAGGTGTTTATTTATGTATCTTTTTGTAATAGCTAGGCAGAGTAGGGCGCCGTGACAAAATATTGACTTGTAAGTGCGCCGCGGGCTGAAAGAGATTGGGAACCCCTGGACTATAGACAATAGAGATGCCGAGCTCAATAAACGAAGATTGCTGGTTTCTGTCATTGACATAAGAAACTAGTTTCTGTAAATAAATTGGACTTCTACAAAAAGAAGCCATCGTAAAATGACGGATGATGTGTATTAGTGCAGTCGCCAGAGGTTTTAACCTCCGAAAATTGTAATAGTGAATGGATTTTTGTTTTTGAGGTGTCATTTTCTTTTTTACACTATAACTTGCAAAGTTTACCAAAATTTTTTTGTGCTTTTAATTTTTTAGTTACTTAATTAAAAATTAATATTTTACCATATAAAACCGGTCCAGAAAAAAATTTTTTTTCTTGTTCCTGTAATTTAATGACTCTTATCCGATTGTTTACGTTGATAATTAACCAAATTCACAATTTTTACAAAAGAAAGTTTGCTTTGCCAAGCTAAATACAACTATAAGGTTTTTGCAAAGTTTTTAGAGATTAACGCTCGTCGTAACCAAGATAAAAGGATTTGGGTGGATTTAAGGGTTGTAACAAAAAGTGTGTTAAACTTGCTTGTTATGCGTATTTAATTTTTAGAGAAATGATAACTTTTAAGTACTTAAAAACGTTTAAATATCTCCAAAAATGTGTAAAATAGACCGAAAATATTTTTCTATATTTGTTGAGAATTTATTTAAGTGAGAGCTAAAACATTAAATGCATCGACAAATGAAAGACTTTTTCTAGTCTTTGAATTATATTTAAACTTCCTACTTAAAGCCAGAAAAAAAATTGGGTGCTACAAATCTCACGTACATACTAAAGACGCATGCTGCGACCTATGTTTGGAAAATGCTTACCTGAATAGAAAAAATATCAGTTCTTAACCTAATTTGTATTTTTTTCCTTTAAGTATGTTTTAGCAAATATAATTAATGAAAAAAAAAATAGAAAATCAATTTTATTCTGTAAAAACCTAACCAAAAGAAATAAAATACAGATTTTCTTCGAAATATCCGTGAAAAGTTTGTGCTACATTTTCAGAAAATTTAATATAGTAAGAGCTAAAAAATTATACACAATAAGAAATAGAAGGCTTTGTTAAGCCTAAAAAATAATTTTGAACTTCCTATTTAAAACCAAAGAAAAATAGGAACGCCATTTACCTGGCGAGGCACACAACAAGCACATTTGGAGGTCTGCTCATCTACATACAAAAATATTAATTTTAAATCTAAATTGTATATTTTTTCAACTTATTTTCTTTCTTTGGAATATAAGCAACAATACAAATCAGAAAAATAGTAATATATTCTATTATTTTGCTATATATTTAAAAGAAAGAAATATGCAAATTTTCTTCAAAATTTTACAGTTTATGAGTTTACTTGAAGTGGAAGAGAATAATTTAAAAATCAAAAGCACAACTTTTCAATAGGTAAACTTTATTATTTATATTATCAGCTACACATTCCTTTTTTTCTTTTCAATTTTCATCCACTATTGCAAAAATCGGAGGCTTGCACGATTTTTACGCTCTGGGAACTCCACTATATAGTAAGGCCTAATTTCACCACCAACTCTTAAAGTTAATGCTCGAATTAGTATCACGTTACCTCTTTCGTTTTTCATATGAATGAAAAACGAAAGCGGTACCTTAAGTTTATGTCCACAGTTTGTCTATACTTTCGTATTTTTTACTGGTGGCCATGCTAGAGCTGCTGCACAGGCGGCCTCTTCGGTAAACCGTAGCGTGTATGGCGTACACGCGTCCAGCGTACAAACCTGAACGCCTGACGCGTTGTATCCCGTTTGATCGGAAGATCTTCTTTGGACCTTGTCATTACATACTTCATTACTAAACGCAGCATTTAAAAAGTGCAGCTAGCCTAAAAAAGCATTCAAAGCGTTTAAGCATTATTCTCGTTTTGTTGGCTACGAATAATTAATACTACGGAAGAGTAACTGAGCTAAAAAAATCTTACATTTTGTGTTGTGTGAGGCAACTGAAAGACAGAAAGTTTAATGAAGGAACTTTCTGTCTTTCAGTTGCCTCTCTGTTGTCTCGGTCACACAATTTTTGTTGCCCTAGCTATGTTTATCGTATGTCAGTGTTTGGCAGACACATGTATGAAAGCTAAACAGTTCTAGGTAAAAAAAAACGACGAAACATTTCGAGAAAAGGTAGGTTGCTTTGGGCTTCGCTTGTCTCGTCTTGGCGGAGCACTACCGTGCCCCCAGATAGATTGTACTCTATTTTGATGGTTGTTGTTTTGAGAGACAGGTGGTATATCGTAAAGGTTACATTACAGTTTATATCGTCTGTTCAAAAGAATCTCGAATATATTTATGAGGCTTCTTTTCCAAGTTCCTTTCTTGATTTCTTGAATGCCTTTGTGAAAAATAACTTCCTTCATTTTAATTCAATTTGTTTGATTTGGACTTTATAAAATTGTTCAGTCGTAATAATTATATAAATGAGCGAGATGCTTGCGACAGATAACTTTAATTAAGGTGGTTCGTTTCCCATACAAAAAAACAATCGACATTAATTAGCTAATTTCATACTATTACTACATAAATTTATATGCACATCTATTTATTTTGCAATACCATTCCCGCGAAATATATTTAAAATTGTTTAAAATACTTTATTTCCCACAGAAGTCACATTTTGATTGATTTTTTTATAAAAAGTGACATAAGCCACAAATGTCACTTTTTATAAAAAAATCAATAAAAATGTGACTTCTGTGTGAAATAAAGTACCTATTTTAAATATATTTCGCGGGAATGGTATTGCAAAATAAATATATGTGCATATAAATTTATGTAGTTATAGTATGAAATTAGCTGATTAATGTCGATTGTTTTTTTGTATGGGAAACGAACCACCCCTCAATTACCTTACTGTTTGGTCTCTCTAAAATTGCGTGTACTTTTCTACTTCCGTATTTTATATAATTAACCGATTTCCCAAAAGGAATATTAATTTTGAAGTCGGTACCAGGCCTATAAGTTGCAATTATATTCTGTCATAGAACTGGGGATAAGGTTAGCTGCAGGTACCGACTTCAAAATGAAGATTGAGAACAGAAATACTGAGTACAGAATAAGAATTATTTGATACTTTTTAGTTCATTAATTCAGAACATTACTATTGGTCTTTACCTTGGAAGTAAGTTTTAATTTTTTGTTTAAAAATAATCATTATTATTCATTTTTAAGCTGTAGATACGTAGATAATATACGTAATTTTTGTACTTCATTTAAAACTTCTACAAATAAAAATTAGAAGTAAAAAAAAAATCTTACAACTAATGACGTAATTTCTTTGCTAATTATCTGTGAATAATAATTATTGGTAAGGTACTAAAACAAAATAATTATGCACTTCAAATAATTTATTTCCATCAAAGGTGCCGGATACATAACATTCTTAAAATTACCTCCTCCAACAACTTCAACAGACTTTAAATTCTGAAAACGTTTACAAACGGTAAATCGAAGTTTCAAGTATTTCCATTTAAAATTTAATTGCACTTTAAAATAAAAAAGTGATCCTCAACAAAGCTGCAAAGAGATGTAGCTCCTTCATTTAAAGAAATACTGCGAAAATAAATAAGTGAACACTGAACAGCTGTTTTAAATGGCTACCGATTTTGAGTTAAACTGATATCGGATGAGTTTTTTGTTCATTTTCGCCTTTCATTTTGCTATAATATCTTGCACTTCAAATTAATCGCGGCGCATCATAATAAACATTCCAATCGCTAACAAATTAGTATTTTTGATAAATAACACGCAACACTGACAATGTACAGAAATATTATATACATTTAGTATACCTAACTATTACTTACTTCCTACACATTATAGGTACACATTATCGAGAAAATATTATCTCTTCTCGTTAAGTCTTACAAAATATACCCTAATTCGTATTTATAAGCAGCACAGTTTTAACTTTTATAACATCGAAAATATCAACATCATTATACTTTAACATCATTCCTTCCTACAAATAAATATTTTTTCGTCCAAAAATATTCTCTCTATGAAAACGTCTGACCCATTCCGTGGGACGGCCACAAAAGAAATCGCCCAAAGCGGCAATGAATTCGGGCCAATAATCCGTGGAGGCCATATATCCGTTTAGGCCAAGAATCCGTCGAGGCCGAGAATCCGTTGAGGCCAAGAATTCGCTGAAGCCAAGAATCCGTTAAGGGCAGGAATCCGTCGAGGCCAAGAATTCTTACAGACCGAGAAACCTTTGAGGCCGAGCGTCTGTTGAGGCCGGGAATCCGTTGAGGCCGCGAATCCCGCCCTTACACGTAGTCTCAGGTGAGGCCGGTGATGTTGCAGTTGACCTGGTAGAGGAAGGTGGCCAGCTCCTCCCCGCTGAGCTCCTCGTCCACCTCGTGGAGGCTAGAGTTGGAGATGCTGCGGGGGGACAGCGTGTCGGAGTCCATCACACGTCGCTCCCAGACCCACTCCTTGACTGGCATCCGGCCCTTGTGGGATAGGCCACATGAATTACATTTCTGCAAAGAAAAAAGAGATGCATTGGACACAATATTATTAGAAGAATTAGGACCTGTTTCACTACTTCCTGATAAGGTGCCGGATAGGCTATCCACAACTTATATAACAGATGCTCCATACTCTGTCAAGTTAAGTTGTGGATAGCCTATCCGGTACTTATCAGGAAGTGGTGAAACAGGCCCTTAATATTATATCTATAAACAACCCATCCCATTAACCATGTAATTCTTTATTAGTAGGTAATATAGAATATGAAATATTAAAAAGTTTTGTATGGTATTGTTGCTATTCACGCCCAAACTACCGAGACGGTTTGGATGGGCATCGAAATAAATTATTTTTTAGGAAAGGACGCGTTTTATCGCGTCAAATAAAAACGGTTCTATGAGAAGAAAATACAAACAACTATTATAAGTATCATTATATTACTGTAGTAAAATATGTAGTCTGTAAAAGCTACCGTGACACAAGATATTCTTAAAAGATTATCAAGATTCGTGACTACATGTTGGAGAAGTGGGTACAGTCTTGGTAAGGAGTTATGACTTGTGAGGTCATACAAACACCCAGTGGTGAACGGGTTACTACCGTGAAATAAACAAAAAATCGGTCGTCGGTTTATTTTGTATGTTTTCGGTGAAAACCGCATGGTGAAACAATGTGCAGCGTCACCGCAACATCGTTGGACGATGCATTCATATCATCAATCATCATTGACAGGGTACAGTGAATTGATGTTGATTGATTGATAGATGCTCTAAAATATACAAAGAAACCATAAATAAATAAGTGATATAATAATAACTCCCATATCGGTTTCGGTGACGGCGGCCAGTTTCATTGAAAACCCAGGCCAGTTACGCAGGAGTAATTTTATAGTGCCCAAGTGTGTGCGCAGTATACAAGAGCACTTTCTATTCCTTTTACTCTCATAACCCAGTGGGACGAATCTACACGACTGGCGAGAGAACAGGCGGGCGCAGGACCGACATTTTACATGCCCATCCGACGCATGGATCATCTTACTTGTCAGACAAGCAGGTGATCAGCCTGCATTGTCCTAACCAAATTTGGAAATAACATGTTTCCAACGTGGGAATTGAACCCACGACCTCCGAGCCGAGAGCCACGCTCTTAACCACTGGACCACTAACACTGGATGATAAACTATTAGCCAAGAATACTCCCGATCACGTGAACTTGCTCAATTAAATCAATTAAATTAAAATCAATCTACTCGGTTTACTTGTTAGTTGTTTGACGAAACCAAAACGCCGTCACGTTAAACTTGTAAGATTCCTCTGATTTCGTCTACGGTTATAATTATAAGGCTTCGAATACGATTTTAAATATCCAAGCCTTCACAAATAGGTATTTATGTAAAATCAGTCGTATAAACTTAGTACTTTTTACATTTCGACGCCCCCAAGCAAAAAGTCGGTAACCGAAAAATCCAAATTTTACAAGAGCGATGATTTACTGTTTTTTGTGTATATTTTGGCAACGCGGGGAAATATTTAAAACATTGATATATGAAATAAAACCTAATTTTTTGGTGCATGTAATTGTTTAATCAGTATGCAAATATGTTTAATCTTAAGCTAGTAATCTGTGAAAATAAATAATACAGGATAAGTCATGAGTAAAAAATTACGCTATTAACACTTACAGGGTTTTTGCAGTAACTTTACAAAAAACTACCATCCGTAACATTATATTATGGACTTTTATAACGTAATTTATAATGTCAAACAGGGCGCGTATGTTAATATTACGATGTTATTGCGGTTATATAATATTTATGCAGAAACAGAAGATTACATTAGTTTTAATAAGAAATTTAATGCAGTGTTAGCACTAATACCGATATTTATTCGACAAATTTATTAATTGTAATATTACAAGGTTTGAAGGAAACACACAGAATATTGTGTATTAATAAGGTTTATTCATATCAAAACAAATTATTGAACTCTCAAATCAGTTTTATGAAAAACACAAAGTAATTAAGGGGGTCTAGGTCAAGAAACGGACTATTTTCAAGATTTAAACGGGGGACAGGAGACAAATATAGTAATTTAAATTATGAAAAAAATATATATGTTAGTTAAGGATCTGACACATTGGAATTCATATTTCATTACACAATATCATGAACTTCACTCGATACGAAAAAATCCCAAAGTTACATCTTCTTTTAACGAAATTGCCATAGTACTATGTCCAAATTGTTTGGAATTTTCACATAATTTTTGTAATGAATTAAAAAGAAAGAATATATCTAGTAAGTATCGTTTATTTGACTCGATTTAATTGATGTATAAAATAACGACAATCAAAAAACTATAAAATTGCAGGCGCAAGGTGTGTGACTGAAAGCACTAGCCGAACCAATTTTATAGTTTTTTGATCGTCGTTATTTTATACATCAATTAAATCGAGTGAGATAAACGATACTAACTAGATATATTCTTTGTCTTTAATTCATTACAAAAATTATCTGAAAATTCCAAACAATTTGGACGTAAGTAGTATGGCAATTTCGTTAAAAGAAGATGTAACTTTGGGATTTTTTTCTATCAAGTGAAGTTCATGATATTGTGTAATGGAATATGAATTTCAATGTGTTAGATCCTTAACTAACACATATATTTTTTTCATAATTAAAATTACTATATTAGTTTTTATAAAACTGATTTGAGAGTTCAATAATTTGTTTTGATATGAATAAACACAATATTCTGTGTGTTTCCTTCAACACAACAATATTTTATTCTTTAGATTTTTTTCTATACAAGCATGCATAGAATCCCCCTCGTTTTGACTATGGCCTGTTTTAAAAAATCGAAATCGCAAGAAGTTTAGCAGCATAAATACCGTAAATAGGTAAAGCGCAAAAATATAACGATTTTTTTTTGTCCATACCATCCATCTGAATATAGTGAAAATTTATTAAAACCTCTCTCTTTTTCACTTTTGAAAAATAATAATAAGGCACTTCCTATTTCTGTGCTACCTCTTTTGGCAATTTGATAATGCCACACATAACAATATCCTATTTTCCGAATAGCATCGTAAACAGTAAAATTGTAGCAAGGATATTTCCGTTTATATTGAGGTATACTCAATACCTTAATTGCATAGCAATTAGCATTTATCAAAACCATAATGAATTTATTTTACGGCAATAATCCGGTATATATATATATATATATATATATATATATTCATCTTATTTTGGTAACACCTGTTGTTACCAAAATAAGATGAATATATATTTATTTGTAAGATTGGGTTACAGTACTTTTGCTCGTAAAGTTTTATAATTTATTTCCGTGCAATAAACATTTAATTCATTATATCTTCATAAATATCACTAAGAAAAATCCAGGAAAAATTCACAAGGTGTATTTCGGTCTTCTGATTACGAATTTCACATAACAGGAAAAAGTCCATAATAACACATTACGGACTTTTTGCTTGGGGGCGTCGATTTAGATATAGTAGAACACTAACGAACAGAGTGGAACATTAATTACTTAAATGTTATTAATTTCAAATTTTTACATAAGCCTCATACATTATCTGTCAAACTCTTCATTAAATTGAAGATTAATCATAATTAAATATGTCTCTGATATGAGTACGGCGGAAAGTATAAGTAAAGTGAGCCCCTAGCCAAGACTTTTTCTTTATCGCTTCATTGTAGAATCGCCGATCAAAATGTAAGGAATTGACATTACACGAGTCGAACGTCAAATTCATATTATATTATCGAACGCTTATGTCAATTCCATACATTTTGTTAGGCGTTTCTACATCTATAAAGAAGCGATAAAAAAAAGTCTTGGCTAAAGGACCTGTACCTAGATATTATGTGCACTCGTAGCTCTTAGGGTACTAATTAAATCTAAAGGCATTAACGAAGTCGGATCTGCAGATTGATTTTAGATTAAAGTTGATAAAAAACGGCCGCGAATTCGCTCTCATAATATTGAGAGATGAATATTTGAAATCGTGGTCGCGACTGAATATTTAGTTCTTTATAAGAACTAAATATTCAGTCTAAAGTAAAAAAGAAAAATAATAAATATTAAAACTTTTTAGTCTTATTTTATTAATCTAACAGTGAAAACTCGTTGTATTGTTAGAAGTCACATTGTAACAACCTATACTTTTCATTTTACAATAATATTATTGTACAGCAGGTTAATTACATAATTATTACCTCTACCTCTTTTACCTCTAGTATTATTAGTTATTACCTTAAAATTATAATTGTCAGAAATAAAAATAGCTAAGTACTTAGGGAGCATACCCATACTACGTGACCTACTTTTTGAGATTTTTTGACCCCCTCCCTCCCCCTGGTGACCACGCGTAGTATATGCCAAGACACCCCCCCCCCCCCTTCAATTGTCCACGTGGTATTGACAAGAATAATTTTTAATCATTTTGTATGTAGAAAGAGTAGATAGCAAATGAAAATAATTTGACTCATATTTGTGTTTATTACAACAATGTCAATACTTGGATATGGCATACGCCATCAAAACTGTAGCAATGTTTTTGCATGCAAAATGTGTATCGTGAAAATATTGTCGCCCTTTTTGTCTTACAGTAATAGCATATATACTACTTTCTCTTTCACTCATTTTACGCTTTCAATGCATATTTTACGTAATCAATGCATTAAACACGTCCGACTGTCACCGCGTCCTATGGCACACTGCTCTCAGATGAGTGAGCTCACTCACTTCGAGGGTGACACATTTATGCGCTGACGATTGTATGGAATACCTTTTCTAAAGGTTATAATTCTATGGTTTATTAAGTAATTTATTACAAAAGACTCCTTGCATGTTTATAATAATTATTACTACTTAATTAAATATGGGAATAAAAATAACGATCACCAAAAATTTTTTTGATACCCAATAGTTTGCCAAAAAGAAAATATACTTGACATCAATATTTATAATTATTAGGTACTACCAGAGACCAGCCACACATTAATTACATATGGGAATAAAAATGAATATCACCAAAAAATACTTTGATACCCAATAGTTTGCCAAAAAGAAATACTTGACACCAATATTTAAGATATACATACTATATACAAGGTGTATCAAAACTAAGTGATAATACTTTAGGATGTCTACGTGTAGTGAGTTTACTGTGAAAGCAGCAGCGCTGAATGAGTAAAATTTTATTTACTTTTATATGGGCAAGCGCCTCAGTGTAACGAGTTTCTCCATACTAAAGTGAAAAAAAAATTGGTCTTTCAGCGCCGCTACTTCCACAGTGAACTCTATGTAAGGAACACATACACACCCTAAAGTATTATCACTTAGATTTATGTATAACTAGCTGTTGCCCACGACTTCGTCCGCGTGGACTTCAGCTTATAGCGCGCGGTAGTTCCCGTTTCCATGTAGGCTACATTACTGCAATCATTATTTATTATTTATTTATTTAAAAAATTTCCACAAATAAGTTGCTTCCGCCGGTTTCGCGGTACGATTACTTCAATTCAGAAAAATCTTCTTAAAACTTCAAAAAAACGTGAAAGAGATCCTTCATCCTTACCACCTCTTATAGAAACACGTTTGAGCAAGCGCTTGTGCGGTGTAGGTGACGGCAGAACGACATCTATTACGAATTTTTGGAACTAACTTAATTTGAACAAATGTACGCATAAACACAACAGCTTTTTGCAGTTAAAAAGTAGCCTATGTCCTTTCTCAGGCTTTAGACTATCTGTGTACAAAAGTCATTACAATCATTTCAGTAGTTTTGGCGTGAAAGCGAGACAGACAGACATACAGAGATACTTTCGCATTTATAATATAAGTATAGATATACATATAATTATAATTTATGTAATAGTCTAAAATTACAATAGGACAATCAGAGAAATTGATTTCTAGGCAGATGGCGGACCTAAGTAATTTGGTCGCGTTTAAAGTTAAACCCAACTGACAGACCACAATTTTACATTGAATTGACATGCGGGCCGATTCTGTATCGTACATTTGTGAGTTAATCACTGAGTTAGTAACGAAACGGAGGAGTGAGCAACCGAAAGTCTCACTTTTGTATGCAAGTGAATACAAAAAGTGGCACTTTCCGTTACTCACTCCTCGGTTTCGTTACTAACTCAGTTATTAACTCACAAATGTACGATACAGAATCGGCCCGATGATCTGACTACATGACGTTGGTCTGTCAACTACCTAGGAATCAATTTTCTCGATGGTACATACTAGCTATTTTAGTCACGAGTTCACGACTGTAGTTCAAATTCTAATCGAACACCAAATATTATAGAATCCTTCGATCGCGGATTCTTGGAAATCTATTGTTCTCGCGGCCACATGTGGCCGCTTGAAGCGTTAATGATCACCAAACTTGACAGCTTCACCAAATTTCAAAATGCCTGACAAGTGACAACAGTGCCCGTTTTTTTTAATGGCTGTTGGCTATAAAAATAATATAACCATAAAAACCAGTGTCAAGTTTTTAAATGGCGAGAAAAAAAATCGTATGACGTTTCTCTCGGCAAAATTGACTACGTGACAAAACTCTAGACCCCCTCCCTCCCTCTAGTGACCGAGCGTAGTATTTTTAAGACCCCCCTCCCCCCCCCCCCTAAATGGGTCACGTAGGATGGGTATGTTCCCTTATATTAAATATAAGCCACATTTAACAATATAATATCAGAAAAACTTGATAAATACCAGCAATTTTATTAAGTAGGTGGCTAACGACAGGTGAACACACGAAGTACATAATTTATTACTTATGTAAAAACAAAAGAATACATCGTAAAGTGTAAATAATTGTAATTCATCATTATTAGTAATAAAACTAAAATACAATTTTATATAGGTATATTATATTGTGTAATAGTAATTCCTAGGCGGTGTAATTTTTAAATATTATGTAAAATCTGTTATTCTTACAAGTGGCTGATAAAATATTACAAAGATGCATCAAAATTTCACGAATTTTTATTTTCAAAAAGGTGCATTCAACTTAATCAATATTTTAATAATACAAAATTCTATTACCGAGAGACTGTACTAGCGGATTTTAAAAATGTTGTTTATTTAGAAAAAACTAACTTGGTGCTGATTCCGCGTCGTTCTTTTTCGAGTGGCTATGGCCTGGCATATGAAAGACGGGCACGGCGTAAGTGTGAAGAGAGAAGGATGATATTTGATTTTTTGCTTTCGCCCTCTTAACATTCGTGCGGTAGAGAGTTAATTTATAATATTACTAGCTGTTGCCCGCGACTTCGTCCGCGTGGACTTCAGTTTATAGCGCGCGGTGTAAACAAAATTGGTGTCAAATTTAAAAGATTTTTAAAACCCTGGTACCCCTTAAGTCAAAATACCCAAAAACAGATGTGTAGTGTGCACATAAAATTTCATTTTTTAAAATAAACTTTATTTATACCAAATTTTAAAGCTTTAGCCATTACACAACTTTAGCTTTACCCATAAACTATTTATCATTGGTAGGTTTAAGGTTACGTCACTGCATAGATAAAGTATTGAGTAATGAGTTATTTATCAACTTGTATAACAATCGAAAGAATCGAAAAACGCAACTCAACATGGTACCACCTCATATAGAAAGACGTATGAGTAAGCGGTAGCGCGATGTAGGTGACTCTTAGCGCCATCTGTTATGAATTTTTGGAACTAACTTAATTTGAACAAATTTACGCATAAACACCCCCTTACAACCCCTTTTTTCAGTTAAAAAGTAGCCTATGTCCTTTCTCAGGCTTTAGACTATCTGTGTACAAAATTTCATTACAATCGGTTCAGTAGTTTTGGCGTGAAAGCGAGACAGACAGACAGACAGAGATACTTTCGCATTTATAATATTAAGTATAGATAGTATAAATTATCATAAGAATATCAGCTGCGTATAGCAATTTCGGGAAAAGTTTCTACTGTAGAGAGAAGAGTTTCTTACATAGAGAAACCGCAAAGTATATCGGAATAGAATAATAAACATTCACCTTGTATTATACAAGGTGTAACAAAAGTAAGGGAAAATACTTTAAGGTGTACGTATGAGTCCCGTGTAGGTATAGAGTTCACTGTAAAGGTAGCAGCGCTGAAAAAGCAAATTTTTTTTCCACTTTTGTATGTGAAAACTCGTGACACTGCACCCCCAGTGAAATTTTTTTTGTGATTTGTATGGGCAAGCGCCCCACGCTTGCCCATACAAATCACAAAAAAAATTTGGTCTTTCACCACTGCTACTTTCACAGAACTCTCTAAAAGGAACACATACACACTATTACACACCCTAAAATATTATCACTTAGTTTTATTAAAAACAAGAATTATATCCTAAGACGGTAAATTGTCGACACATTTCATGTAGCTTTATAACAACATATTTCAAAATAAACTAAACCTTCTTTTCCAACCAAGCCCAAGCGTGCAAAAAATCCGCAATAATCCACAATATTATTTATCTTGCAGGCTTAAAGTTATCTAAAGTTATCAATATATTAAAGTTATCAACGTTCGATTTCCAGCATTTCACCCAAAAGTAATGTCATGAAGATAGCTGACAATTTTCGCGTGAATCTCCCAGTTCAGTCGGTTCGGTTATTTTGCCTCTGACAGAACGATAGGATCGCTTTGTCGTTATCAAAAGAAACTTAGTAGGTAGTCTTGGCTAAAGGCCCAATGTCTGTAACGTTGGGCCTTTAGCCAAGATACCTTTGTTTTTTTTTTTGTTTTTTTTTGCTTGCGATGCCCTCCTCCGATAAGCGATATACATTTACGGCCGCACGTTACTTCAATGAACATTTTGACAGAAAATGTATACAGTGGTTTAAACATAAAGATAAACCTAGCGGAATAGAGCAACGATCTCGAGCTGTCAAACGAAACCGAAATTGATTTACGTCTGTGTGTAAAAATTTGTTTACGTATACACTTAGACAAGCATCTTTCTAAGAGATTAAATTGTCAACGTGCCGATAAGTGCCGACTGAACGTCAAATAGAAGAAAAAAATTGGTTCTGCTGTCATGTATCACACGTCCTTTTTTACCACGCAGTGTTACTGATAGTGACATCTCGCTTGCTCAGGCCTTTGTTTCTCTATTCCGCTATGTATATTAACTTTATGGTTTTAATTCAATTTGTTCACTATATTAAAGTTAAGTAATCAAAGCCTTTGTGGATTATTGCGTGGTGCGTTTGGTTGTATAAAGTTCAGTCTAACCTCACCTGCGCGTTGTCGCAGGTCTGGGAGTCGTTGAACAGGTGCGCCTGCATCTTCCTGTGTCGTGTTCTCGCGCATGTCTGAGTTTCGCGCTGCCTTCTCGACGCGAGAAGCGCGCTGTACGTCCGCTCCAGATACGGCTCCTTGTGGTGACACCACGTGGACAGCGTCATCTGTGACAAACAGGAAACATTTTATTACTAGCTGGCTCGGCAAACTTTGTTTTGCTATACAAATTATTTCTAGTATCAATATAAAAAGTAGATAAAAACCTATTCTCAGGCCTAGCGAATGTACATACAAAATTTCATTAAAATCAGTTAAGCCGTTTTAGAGGAGTTCGTGCACAAACACTGTGACACGTCGTGAATTTTATATACAAGATAGTGAATGTATGTATGTTGAGATGGTGGTGCGAACTGCAGTCGCTAAAATGAAACTTAAAACTCATTATTTACTTGACGTGACCTGCCACCTACACCTACACCTACAGTTTTATACAAATATTAAGATTTAAAAAAATCGTCTTGACTATCCAACTTTGAAGGTTCATAACAAAAAAAAAAATACAATATAATATGTAAGACGTAAGTTATGAAGCTGAAATAATTTTGGAAATGCTTATTTTTTACCGTCATATTATCTTTATTTGATTAAAAGAATCAATTAAAACAATTAAAATAATGTCAATTTTATTAATTTCTTGTAAGAAATACTTTGAAAAAATATTATGAAGCATAATATTAATTTTGTAATGATAAAATGTTATAACGTAAATAGATGAACGTAATATCTAATACTGTAGTTTCGTTTAGTTTAAGATTTTCGCAGAAGTTATTACTTATCGCAAACTACGAAACAAGCCTTTGAATAAAATTTAGAATGTAATCATATTAAATTAATAAATTATGAAAGCGAATAAGAGTAACAAGTATATTATAACATGGCGAGAGTTAATTGCTTTTTTAACCGACTTCCAAAAAGGAGGAGGTTATATGTTCGGCTGTGGATATATATTTTTTTATTTTTGTATGTTCAACGATTACTCCGCCGTTTGTGAACCGATTTTCAAAATTTTTGTTTTGTAAGGGTCTACACAGACGGACTGCATTTCAATTGCAATCCAACTGCAAATCACAGTTCAAGTGCAGTTTGAATGCAGTTGACACGACTGCAATGCGACTGCAATAGAACTGCAAACCAAACAGTTCACACGACTGCACGCCGACTGCAACTGAACTGCAATCCGACTGCGCGTTTGGTTTGCATTTCTATTGCAGTCGTATTGCAGTCCTGTCAACTGCATTCAAACTGCACTTGAACTGCAATTTGCAGTTGGATTGCAGTTGAAATGCAGTCCGTCTGTGTAGACCCTTATATGACGTTTCACTCCAATTTGGTACCATGTTCACAAAAGTGGTGATCTGATGATGGGACCCATGAGTAATCGAGGGAACTCCTCAAAATTTATATAGAAATATATAGTGATTTTGGTTTTATGAGAAGCATCCTAAGCATATGCTACCAAAACGCAAGATTTTGCACCAAGGTATACTATGATTCCGAAGATACTAAGAGAACTCCGGATTCCTTATAGATACAAGTTTGGGGGCTTAGGCGCTGTTTCAAGAACTGAAAGCATATGCTACTATGCAAATTATATTCATCATCATCATCATCATAATCATCATTATTACCACATCTGCATCAGGGTCACCAATGTCACATGGTTGTTTAGTGTATATGGATACAATATGCCCCCACAACACCACAATTATTCAACCTTAACTCCAGAGGGTAAGGCACACATTTGCTGGGTGTGATTCGGCTCATCCTTCGATCGCGGATTCTTGGAAATCTATTGTTCTGGCGACTACATGTGGCCGCTTGGGAGTTGAAGCGTAAAATTGTTAAATTACCTAGCACGTGTTCACTTGTATTTTTTTTAAGTATTGTTTAAAATACCTGATAATTATTTGTGAGTATGACTCTTAACAAATTGTAATAACTAATAAGATACGTAGAATACACGCAATAGTTTACTAGGTAACTAAAAAGAGTGAAATTATTATTTTTAACAAAAAATTTAAACCGACGAATTCCATTGTAAAAACAATAATAACATCCTTAAAATATGAACTAAAAAGTGTTAAATATTTTTTCCTATCTAATAGTGCCTTTTTTTGACTTCAAAATGATGAAGATTGAGTACAGAAATAGTTGAGGTTTAGCCGAATTCGGAAAAAGGTACTATTAGATAGGACAAATTATTTAATACTTTTTAGTTCATATTATAAGGATGTTATTATTGTTTTTTACCTTGGAAGTCGGTTTTCATTTTTTGTTAAAAATAATAATTGAAGTAATTAACTGTAAAGACGCTTAATTAATGTGCCCTTATATGCTTTAATACACCTATAGCGAGGCAACTTATTTTTTTTCGTAATGAAAATTTCCACGAATCGCCTTTGAAACACAAACAAACAAAACTATCTGATCGAGAAGGTTCTGGGAATATTATCAAAGGCTAGTAAAATATTATATTACCCGCAACTTGATAGTTTATTGAGCGGGGAAACCGTACATTTTCTTAATAAAACTTTTTTTACTCGTATTTGGAACTCAATACTTTCTTAATAAAAACTTTTTTATACTCAATTTTAGAACATAATGAATTCGCTAGTCATTCAGTCAAAAAGCAAATTTTGAATGAAAAAAATGAATTCGCTAGTCATTCAATCAAAAAGCAAATTTTAACGGTCGCTATTTGATCTCTACTCTAGTCATTCATTGAATGAAAACTTTAAATATCATTGCCTGTAACATTTCACTAAAGGCCAACTAGTCAAGTCTTAAACAGTAAAGTTAGGTTTCATACAATGAATTCACTAGTCATTCCATAATATGGCAAATCCAGATAATTGAGACAATATCTCATTTAAATTAAATCGGTTTACCAGCTTAAGTGTAAATAAGGAAGGGCAACACTCCCGCGTTTATACTATTAGTATAATATTCCGTACAAAACACTGACATGGACACAAAAAATAAGTGACACGCTGATAACACATTATGTGAAGGCACTTGGCAGTTTGAACAAATCAAATATTCCTCTCATATTTACCTCATTTCTCATCTCATGATTAGATTTGGGGGAAAAATATTCCCAAACGCGTTACGGAATATGATTACATACATATCGACACATGTCACTCCTGATATTTATATTATGTTTACATCCCGGCATGGTCTTCTAATCTACACCACCTTCTGCTGTTACCGTAAATATGTAAACTTGCTTCAAAATTAATTGTAATAAAGTAGACAGTGAGGTGCACGTGAGTATTAATTTAAAAGCTCCCAAAGTTTATTTTGGGGGGATTTTTAACGGACTTCCAAAAAGGAGGAGGTTATTATGTTCGTCTGTTTATATATCTTTTTTGGGGACCTCATATTATAAGTACGTGGTCCATGGAATTATATTCACGCCTGTTCGCGGCCCTTCACGACAGTGTGGTCCCGGTCTAAAATGTTTACATCATTGGGAACAATCGACAGCGTATCGTGCGTCGTGTCTGTAGTTTGATAAATGTTACGTGAAATATTTCATTTCCATTGCGATAAATTCGTCAGACTGCCTGCCATACTATTCAACCAGATGTATACCAGATAAATGATGTATGGTACAAGTTGTACACCGTACAACCCGTTAAAAACTGTAGCTCGATGACCGTGATTCAGCTATTTCAAAATCAGTCTTTTGACGTTAATTTGAGATAAGTATTTCATCTAATACAGCTCCTTATATTATTATTGTATAGTATTAGTTATTAGGTCTAGAATAATATAACATAGTCTACATCATATTATGATAATAATTAATAAACTACTTGATCAGGGATTCTTGGAAATGCTATTGTATTCTATTGTTGTCGCGGTCACCAGTGTCCTTATGGGGCTTGAAGGATTAATACCCAAATAGCAAAATTACAAAAACTGCTGACTTCTTTAGTATTAGATGGTAACAAAAATTCCAATTATATTTTTATTCCCTACATCGGGAGCCGTCAAGAACGCTCATTAAAATATAACAAAATGTTTTCATTGAGGACTGGAACCATTAACTTACAAATTAATAACGATAGATACGATAAACCCAACACTATCGTTATAAAAACAATAATATCGGTGTTATAGGATCGTATAATAGGTAACACGTGTTCGGCCGCTAAATGACAGACATAAAATGGTGTTTTATGTAAAGGGTCATTCAACAAGGACGGGTCGATGTTAAAATTGAATAAAACAAGATGTGTGTGATATTTATGTTTTATTTGAAAGGTCCATTTATGCCATTTTGGATGGAATATGACCTCCTTCAAATGTCCGAAACGGCTTCGTATGGTGGCACGAATCCGAGAGGTCCAATTTTTAATGACTCTACTCTACTGTATATGTATGGCTGAATCTGAGCGAGTGCAAGCGTTATGTTGGCTTTCTCTGACGGAGTCAAATCACATCGCTAAAGATTATTTTTCGGCCAAAATCGGGGTCCACTTTCAAGCGTAGTCGATTCAGCGAACTCACGGCGTTGTCTATGGTCATTAACTTTGATCTCTTGGGTCAGTTGGATCTTGTACGGATGCAGGCCCAAGTCCCGATGCAAATTCTTCTAAGTTGAAGTCTGCGAAAGGCCGAGTTCTTGTGCACGGCAAGAAATCGACTGCCTCGGAGTCTCCTGAACACTCTCACGTACAGCGGCGATGTTCTCGGCCGATCTGGCGTTCCTTTGACGTAAAGGTGTTGGTTGGTTGTTTACCGAACCGGTCGTCTCAAATTTGGTCACCAATCGTTGGAGAGTGGACTTAGAAGAGCCACCGCGTCAGCCGTAAAATGGGCGCAACGCGCCCAACGTTAGCACTAACGAACACTTATTTTGATAATAAAGTTTTATCATATTTTGCACATGCTGCTCAACCGTGTAACTTGCCATGGTGATTTGGCATCAGTAACTGAATAAGAAAAAACAGATTTGACAAATGCCGCCAAAACAAAATGGCCGCCACAGATTATTAACATCGACCCGCTCTATTTGAAAGACCCTTTACAAGAGTATATTATATAATACAAAAGGGATACCCCCTTTATACCCCCTCACTGGTATGGTGGATAATATTTCAGGGTGTGGATGTGTCTCATAGAGTTCACTGTGAAAGTAGCAAAGCTGAAACAGCATTTTTTTTGTGATTTGTTGGGCAAGCGCTCCAGCGTCATGTGCAATATTTTTGACCGTCTAGGGTTAATATTGTCATATAAAATGTTCAATAATTTATATTGTTCAATATTATTGTAGGTCAGGTATAAGCCCCTGAACACCCTTAAGTATTATCACTATGTTGTGTTATACACCACACTATAGATCTCAGCGGAATTTACTTTATCATTTGAAATAGTATTTCTGATATTTTAGGGTAATGGAAATAGTATGAAAATAATTGGTTATTAGACTAAAATAACTCTTACACTAAAAGGTCGAGGTCTCCTTTACCCTCACCAACAGCCCGTTCGAAATTATTTTACCCCCCACAGAACCTTAACGTCAAAACCATAAAGATCATTCTAGTATAACTTCAAAGTGAAATAGCTCTGAATATGACACCTTTAGTTACGCGGTTGATGAAGTCTCTTGAACGTCAATTGTTTGTGATCTCGTTAGGATGAGTTTGGCAAAGTTACAAAATTAGATATAGACGTCTTGAGTTATAACTTATAATAAGTTATAACTATCAGTGCCCTGATTCTAACATTTTATACGACACTAAATGACGCCCGCAACTGTTGCGACAAAATTCGTTTATCGTGCGGAAACTTCAGCAAAATTTCAGCAAAATCGGTACAGCGAATGTGAAGAGGTAACTGACAGAACGACAGACAGACATATTTTCGCATTAAATTATACTTTTAAGTGTGGATTATTGTAGTATTGTTTCTTGTTTGATCCAATCCGTTTTCTACCAAACTTGATGTTTAACTTGTATTGTCCAATCCGTTTTCTACCAAACTTGATGTTTAACTTGTATTGTCCAATCCGTTTTCTACCAAACTTGATGTTTAACTTGTATTGTCCAATCCGTTTTCTACCAAACTTGATGTTTAACTTGAATTGTCCAATCCGTTTTCTACCAAACTTGATGTTTAACTTGTATTGTTTGGTAAAACGGATTATTGGATCAAATTGATATTCTAAAGAATTACAACGCTATCATTGATTTACCAATATGTAAATGATGGGTTAGTCATTGGCAGATATTGGTACATGCGTAAGGTGACCATTTATTTTTTTGTCAGAACGGGACGGGGGGAAAACCACTTTGAAATACATTAATAATTATGTATTTCAAAGTGCATATCTTATATGATTAATATTAACTTTACTATAAGAAATTATTATTTCTTAAACTCTTCCGCTTTATAATATTTTATAAAGCGGAAGAGTTTTGTTTGTTTGTATGAATGCGTTAATCTCTAGAACTAGGTCTGATTTGAAACATTCTGTCAGTTCTAGATAGCCCATTTATCGAGGAAGGCTTTAGGCTATATTTTATCAAGCCAAGAATAATAGGAGCGAATAAGCAGAGGAAAATGTGGAAAAAACGGGAAAAATTATGTGAAAGGGATTTTCTCACGAACTACTGGAGCAATTTCTATGTTATAATTTGGCACAATATGGCAGAATAATCACGTTTGTTGCATGTATGCGTTACTTCCAGGCATTACACAGGCATTTCTGACATAAAAACACTTTTTAATTATTGTCGTTTGGTCTGTTTGCAAAAGCGGGACAATTTCGGCCTCGCGGGGGACAGCGGGACAGACTGCCTGAAAGCGGGACTGTCCCGCCCAAAGCGGGACGTATGGTCACGTTATACATGCGCCGATTAGCCTTCGCATTCGCCAAGCGATCCAAAAGTTAAGGTTTAAAGAATTTATTCTCATAAAAACATACAATATCTACTTACATGAGAACAAGACATTAACAGAACCTACTTATTTATGATAGTACAGTTCGAACTGAAAATATTATATGAAGTTATGAGCGGCCAACACCAAAAGGATCATCACATGAAATAGTTCAGCCACTTTCGATTCTCAAAAATAATGAAGCCATCGTCCCAACAATCTCCTCGTCGCAAACTGGTGTTTTACGACGAAGCGGGAAGGGCTCGGGCGCCACTCCCAGTGCGTGGCTCGTCGTAACAACCCCAAATAAACTCACCACATTTAATCGAATTAGCTTTATTCGCTCAAGTCCTGAGATATCGCGAATCTGAATGTCT
Organism: Polyommatus iphigenia; assembly: GCA_963422495.1. Classification (NCBI taxonomy): domain Eukaryota; kingdom Metazoa; phylum Arthropoda; class Insecta; order Lepidoptera; family Lycaenidae; genus Polyommatus; species Polyommatus iphigenia. The sequence goes on from OY730182.1 coordinate 40,882,849, forward strand.
TTTAGTACGATAAAATTGCGGGCGACGAAAATAGAAGAATGTTTTTCCGTCGAGATAAAAATGTGAGTCTTAAGAAATGTGTTTTGGGGAAGTAAATGTCTTTTAAGGCTGAAAGTGGTAAAGTGGATTGTAGGTAAAAAGTAGTCCTTGAAATACAAAATATTTCTACTGCAGTATATGCAGTATATGAGGTAGGTCTTCTGCTGTGTCGCCAGGATCGACAACCAAACAGACAATATACCCAAATACACCCTTTGATATGATCTCAAAAAGCCATAGATATGGTAGAACTATTTCGGGACCCGTAAAGAAATTAAGCAGAAGGAAAAAAGTGGAGTTGGGAGTGTCCCCACTTTCCTTTGTAAGCAAAGTGGATAACAGTGTAAGGCTGTGTTTCCACCAGAGATGTGTTGCGAGGAATGTGTTTTTGAAAACCAATAGAATCGCTTCATTGACGTGAGCTTGCCGTGACCTCGCTCAGCGCATCGATTCTATTGGATCTTAAAAACACATTCCTCGCAACACATCTCTGGTGGAAACACAGCCTAAAGGTATTTGAATAATATAGTCACTTGGTTGTTGTAAAGGCACTAATGCGCAACACTTCAAGTTCCATGAACTGACGTCTGTTAGGCTGTGGCCACATACACACGTTTTCTTTATTCGACTTCCGAATAATTCGTTTTCCGTATTTGGAATTCCGTGAGTCTAGCGTAAACGTTCATTTTTCCACGCACGAACACGTTGACTTGCACTTGAAAATTGAAATGCACGTGCGGAATTCTTTCGGTACGGAAAAAAGCAAATGTGTGCCCCAGCTTATATATTTTCTACTGATTTTATGCATTCGGATTTCCGAATACGGAAAACGAATTCGGAAATCGCACGTGGAAAACGTGTGTATGCGGCCAGGTACGGTAAGGTATTCTGTCGAATGTCATTGCTAACTTTTTTTTTGACAAAAAGTGTAATTATCATGTTTTGTTTTGCCACTCCTCAATTATATTTTGTGAAACGTCAGTTCTTAGGGTCAATTCAGACCGCAATGCGACGCATTTCTAAATTTGTATGGACTTGACAGATTGGCAAGTCGTCTCACGCTCATAAAATCTGTCATTCAGTACAAATTTAGGAATGCATATCTACGCGTCGCGTTGCGGTCTGAACCCTTATGGAACGTGAAGTGACGCGTCGTGTCGTGTCGCATTAGTGCGGTCTCGCCTTTAGGGTTACGATAATAATACCATTCATGTATGATCCCCAATCATAAAACTTCCGATCGGGTGCGATTCGGAAGGGTTGGATAAATCTTATATTGACGGGCAGTAAACTACGCGTACAAGTTTCCCGAAACCACACTTCATCCTAATTCATAAAGTTGGACTCGGAAGATCGAACTCGGTAATAGTAAATCTTTAATTAAATAAATTACAGCTGGGGATGCGAATGATTATTGATTCAACCGAAAAGTAGTTTGTTAGATTGCTCATAATTCTAATTTCTATGCTAGCTTCAGATTATTTCAACTATACCGGCTTAAGGACTATTAAGATTTAGATTTCGCGGTGTTCTAGAAAAAGTTCAGAACACCGAAAATATTACTTTCAACTTGCCCAAAGTTCGTTTAATACTTATTTTGGCTAGACTTCACACTTTTATCCTAGTTTTTTAATATACTTTCCATTGTTGCAGACCTTGCGAGACTTTCTTTTTTGCGCACAAAAAAGGCAACGTTTGTAAGTGCAATAATAATCTGTTCGTCCGATAACGACAATCATTTGCACGTGTTACCAAAATATCGAATTCAATCAATACGCCGCGCCCCGCTTACTAAAACCGCATAATTTTCAATAAGCCTCAGTACTCTCAGGAAATACAACGGGTATTAAAATAATAATATCACATACTTTCAGCATCTTTTGCATGCTTTTAGTGGCTCCGCGAATGATACATAAGTTGTTTTTAGAAATTTTCACACCAGCATGGAGATAATACATTCATGGAGAAAAAAATTTTTTTTTGGGAGCCCGTCCAAAATGTCACTTAAAAAAGGTTCCACCACCAAAAAATGTTGAGAATAACAGGTCTACGTAATTTTATGCTACATTCTTAAAAAAGTCAGTAATAGCAGAAATTTACTATTTATCTAAAGCTTTGTACCTATATGTAGCTAACTTTCAATTTAGACTGTAACTTTAAAATTGACCTATGATTACCTTAAAGCCTTGAAGTAAATTGTGTAAAACATTGGGCGTGAAGAGGTAACAGACAAACAAACACACTTTATTTTTATGGATCTGAGTTATCTGAAATAAACATATTTTATTTTATTTTATTTTATTTTATTTATTTTATTTTATAATATTAGTATGGATTGCATTATGATTTATGATTGAAGCAAATTCAATAACCAATTGGCTCAGGTCGCGTCAATGCAATGCTCAAATTGAAGTCCTATAAAGTGAGGCAACAATTTAACACCTATTTTAAGACAGGAACCATTCACCTTCGAGGAAATTGGATTTTGTTGGCAATACAGGTCACAAATCACAATTGAAATTTAACAAAGTTTATCATTTTAAATTGATGGTCAATGCAACGCAACAGTAGAAGAGTTTAATATAGCTGTTGATTAATTTCTTAAACTTCGGAACCCTAAAAAGGCCGATAGTTGGTAAACCATAGTCACTCACAACTTACTCACAAGTCACAACATCGAAGGAGTTACAATTTCGTTGTTATGGGTGTCCGTTGGAGACGGCAACTGCTTTTCATAAGGCGATCTCTTTGCTCATTTTACATTAATATAAAAGATTTACCGTCGATCGCTGTTATAATCCAGATGAATCTAAAGATACCTCAAGCTATAATGCAACGAGCCGTTTAGTGAGCGTGCCAAAGAAATATGCATGTTACCTTAAACATTACAATAACAGCCCCTTCCAGCGAAGGCGTTTGGTAAAAAATATCCACAGCCGAACAACGAATGCCCTCCTTTGTTGGTAGTCGGTTAAAAATGTAGTTCTGTAGCGGCTGATTATGTTCTGCTTGTATTAAGGCCGTCCCCCGAGCAAACGACCTTGGCCATACATTTGCCGCGTTGCCGAGATCGCACCAAAACCCTATTTTTTTACTTAACTTAGTTCAAAATTGTCCTAAAAAAAATTAAAACGGGGAATCTATTGGCATGTGTTTCAAATAAAAGTAATTTGTAAATCCTAAGGAGATGCAGAATGTATGCTTGAATTTTAATAAATTGGTTTTACTTTGGAAGCTGATATCATAGAGTATAATAAACAAAAATAGAAAATTTAAAACGGAGAAAGGAATGTTGATATACTGAAGATTATTGCTGTATTTTTATTATAACTCTGTAGCTTTCAAATTATGAGTTTATAAGGCTTTAAATACGGTAAATTACGGAATATCCGTAGGGAAGGCCCTTAATATGAATGGTAAATGTATTTTAAGCATTATCGTATGCGGGCGTTCGGCCTGGTAACTGGTAACAATAATTATAATATCTGTGACCGCATTGCGTCAGAAAAATTATCGTTTTACGATTATTGCGGGCTATTATATCAGTAACTATAATCACTTATGAGTACAGACTGTGTAACAACGTAATGTAACGTTTGTGATTGTTTTGTATTGAAAACGCAAAAATAACGCATATTTCATTGTAAATTATAGAGATGAAAGATTGTAAAAGCATATAAGAAACTAATTTAACAGGGCGAATTTGCAAAAATCAACCATAGTCCTAAATCAACCATAGTCCTTGTCTCTTTCTTTCAAATTAAGCCAGGTGATAAAGAACGACGCGGGAACAGCGCCAAGTTAGTCTTTCCTTAATAACTTTGTAATTAAACAATTCTCGAGTTACAGCCTAGAGACACACAGACAGACAAACGGACAGATGGACAGACAACGAAGTCTTAGTAATAGGGTCCCGTTTATGCCCTTTGGGTACGGAACCCTAAAAATGAAACAGTTCGTAGCTTATGATCGAGAACAATTAACCCATCAGTCGTGGCAAAACGAGACACAATAGCTTTTTCATTGTTATCGCGGCCGGATGTGGCCGCTTGGGGCTTTATGAATTAAAATGAATTATAAGATTATTATAATCGTATAATAGCGAAATAGAATATTATATTCTATTTCGCTAGTCGATCCCTTAGGGGGCTTAAGCTTAAGATTTAATCGTAAGCGTAATTGTTATACGATTAAGATCATTCACAAATTCGTTTACAAGAAAATCTACTGACTGTCAAACCAGACGTTTACGTAAGAAACCCACATTTTGAAAATCTCACGTGAGATTTGTGGGGGGAGGGGGGGGGGGGTCAAAAAATTCAAAAGAACACCTCACGTAATTTGTGGACCTTAAGTGTGAATATTTTTGTACCTTTTTAGGGTTCCGTACCCAAAGGGTAAAAACGGGACCCTATTACTAAGACTGTCTGTCCGTCTGTCCGTCTGTCTGTCACCAGGCTGTAACTCAAGAACCGCTATAGCTAGACTTCTGAAATTTTCACAGATTGTGTATATCTGTTGCCGCTATAAAAAAATAGATATTTAAGGGGGGCTCTCATACAACAAACGTGATTTATTCGGCATTTTTTGCTCGATATCAATAATGGCAAAAGGTAGGTAAGTGAAATTTTCACAAAATACTCAATTATATGTGTACTTTAATAATTAATAATAAAATTGAAATAAAATAAATATTTAAGGGGGGCTGCCATACAAAAACACACAATTTTGGCCTATTTTGCTCTATAATGGTACGAAACCCTTCGTGGGCGAGTCCAACTCGCACTTGGCCGATTTTTTATATATTTTCCGAAATGCTCTTTCGTATCCCCGGCTGATATGGGGTCGTTGGCCGGGGTATGTGGGACTCCCCAGGCGGAGGTCTGCCCGTTAAAACGCCATGGTACTCCATTACCCTCTTAAGGGCCCTCTCCCCCTAAATTAGCAGGTCGATTGTCTGTCAGTGCGAATATCGACGTAAATGACATTAAAATAACATTCATAACAGCGCGCCTTGTACGGTGGCGGTTACGACGCTCGCCGCGTCCATGATAGGGCGAAATAGGAGAAAAAACATTTTTAAGGCCTAATATAATACATATTTCAAAAAAGTAAAAAAAACAAATTATTAACTTATGTATTGCAAAGCAGTAGATATTTTTTATATATTCTTTTGATAAATAATGAAGGAGTAAAGTGGTTTCATTCAACGATTTGGAGGTGATTTGGTTTTTTATTTCTTTATTATGTGATACCGATAGAAAAAATATGGCAAAACCAAATTACGTATCATATCATGTAGATTACTAATTATTTTTTTCAGATATAATTTCTCTGTTAATGCCGATGAAAAGTTGTTTCATCTGCACGCTTTTTTCGAAAGAGCAGCCTTAAGACAAATTTGTGTGAACGTTAAAGTATAAATTCTAAATAATTCTGCCCAGTTGAAATGTTTTAACCGACTTAAAAAAGTGGTTAACAAATCGACCCGTATGTACTTATATAATATTTCCAGAACTGCCCAGTTTTCGTATAATGTTAGTCTTATAATGTATCAGCGTCTGATCAAATATGACGAATTTCAAAAGTGCATTATCATGTATACAGTATGTATGTTTTATGTTTGTGTTCGCATATCTCTAGAACTACAATTTCGATTTATTTTTCTTGCACTGCGTACTTATTGAACTCAACTTAGGGAATACGGAAAGTTTCGTCAAAATCGCTTTAGTAGTTTTTGAGATAGGGAATTTTAAGTACAAAATGAAGTCGGTTTTATTATTTTAATATACAACTTACGTTTTTGCTTTTCAGTAATCTGTGACCCTACTCAAAAAAATATAGTATATGACTGTTCCACGAAAAATATTAAACTTAATTATTTTTCAACCAAAGCTAGGACGAAAATTATGACGCCTTAATTAAATGTTTTAATAACATAACATTTACTTGAGAGAGGGCCGACATTAAAGATTGATGACAGAAATGACGGCACAATAACTCTGCTAAAATTCTTTTAAAATATTACCCACCTGTTTTTAATAATTAAATAAATGAGCGACTCATCATCAGATGATATTTTTTGAGAAGAGCTATCGATCGATATACTCAAAACATTGCTAATTTTGACACGAATAATAATAATGAATTGCAAACATTTTTTGGATTTCATCATGGTATTTTTAATATTTTATCATTACAAAATCATTGACTGATCAATTCTGTAATCTTCTAAAAGAGTTAATGAATGCACATTAGAAATCGAAGGACTTAATACTCAACATAGGAACATACTCAAAAATATATCCTTATTGGCTTCGCCGTTACAGGAGGAAAACATGATATTTTAAATACTAGATGACGCCCGCAACTCCGTTGCACCAAAACTCGTTTATCGCGCGGGAATCGTACATTTTTCCGGGATAAAAAGTATCCTATGTCCTTTCCCGGGACTCAAAATATCTCCATACCAATTTTCAGCAAAATCGGTTCAGCGGTTTGGACGTGACGAGGTAACAGATGGACAGACAGACACATTTTCGCTTTTATAATATTAAGTATGTACTAAAACAAAAAGTTCATCAATTCGGACGTTACTTGTGGGGAGCTAGAGGTTTTCAAGTTTCAAGTCGGTAGCACTCATACAATAAATTGCAAAAGTAATCCCCGCACTGCCAACTCCAAATGACGATATTTAGAGCCAATGTAACTTTTAAAATATGTTGCCTTTGACTTTGTACGAATAACAAAAACTACCGTATAGTGGCATTTTAAGTAGAACCAGATGACCCCATTGTGCCAAAATTCGTTAATCGCGCGGGAATCGCACATTTTTCCGGGACCCAAAGTATATCCATAGTCCATACTAAGATTTCAGCAAAATTGGTTGAGCGGTTTAGGCGTGAAGGGGTAACAGACAGACAGACACACTTTTACATTAATAATGTTAGTATGCATGTTATTATGTACGTTTATAAGTGCTTATGTGGTTAAGCTGCGGAGACAAAGGCTTCTGAGGTTTGATGACCGAGCATAATCGAAATTTACGCCTCCATGGTCCAGTGGTTTAAAGCGTGGCTATTGGCTCGGAGGTCGTGGGTTCGATTCTCGTATTGGAAACATGTTATTTCCAAGTTTGGTTAGGACTGAAGGCTGATCATCTGAGTGTCTGACAAGTAAGATGATCCATGCGTCAGATGGACATGTAAAAAGTCGGTCCAGTAGCTCTACCATGTGTTTAAAGCTATAGTGTTTAGCGATACTCGATACCGAATACGTAAATTAGTATGGCAAATTTTACAACGACTTTAACGGTCACTTGCGAAACTAAAATCACCATACTAAAAATTTACGTAGTCGGTAACGAGTATCGATAAATACTATAGCTTTAAACTCATGGTAGAACTAGCTATCGCCAGTCGTGTCGGTCGTCCGTCTCACTGGTTATGAGAGTAAACTTGATCGATAAGTTACAAAGACTTGAAAATTATTTCCAGATAATTTTGACAAAAATACTTTCCGGTTTTTTGTAGGAAAACTCACAAGTAAGTTGTAAGTTTTCCGAACGATTTTGTCAGCCGAACGATTTTGTTTTCTGTCCGTGCGAATTCCGTTGTGAGTTTGACGAAGTCTTGGAAGATAATTAATTTAATTTCTATTCTATTCTTAAAACATTCACAAAGTTAATCGGGCAAAACTTTTCTTTCTCTCAGTGAGATTTTTATTTTTGTTCTTCCCCCACTTATTTTTTTGGCAATTAAACAAAAGAGTTTTATTATTCCTTTATACCTTTAAAATTTTATTATTAGAAGAAAACTTACACATATACTAAAACTTACTAAACATGTCCCCCAATCCCACGATTACAATATTTACATAATAAATTGTAATCGTTCATATTTTTTGGTATGTAAATATTCTGCAGTGAATCTTAGTACAGGAACCTAGGAAATTACTATCTTAAGCTGAATAATAACTCAAATATGGTAAATATTCTCGTATGGGAAATTATCTTGGTATTACGTTTGTATGAGAATTGCGATGGCACCCGGACTCTTAAGTGCCGGATAAGCTGTCCACAATTTATCTGACAGAATATACTCGACATACTCTATCTGTCAAGTTAAGTTGTGGATAGCCTATCTGGCACTTATCAGAAAGTGGTGAAACAGGCCCTAAGTTTCCTCGGTTCTGACGATCAATTTTATGGAAACAGTTTAAAATATCGATTTTGTCCTTTCGTTATTATATTCGCACTGGATTCGATTAGTGGATATCGATGGAATATCATTATTATCACAACTCGGACCACAATCTCGGTTGTTAGTGCTAATGAGTATTGAACTGGAAGATGCGGCTGTGAATATCGAATGTACACTTTAATAATTTACCTTCAACAGTTTCTTTATTCCGAGGAAATATGGATCAATGTCGTACAAACTCCAGGGTAAATTAAATGAACAATATTGGTCCGAACAACGCGATTTCCACTTGTCTGCTCGTACATCGACACGTTCGGCTGTATATATTTTTTAGGGTTCCGTACCCAAAGGGTAAAAACGGGGGTCCCGTTTTTAACCTTTGGGTACGGAATCCCGTTATTATCCCGTTATTACTGAGACTTCGATGTCTGTCCGTCTGTCTGTCCGTCTGTCTGTCCGTCTGTCTGTCCGTCTGTCTGTCTATCTCCAGGCTGTAACTCAAGAACCGCTATAGCTAGACTTCTGAAATTTCTACTGATTATTATGTATTTCTGATGCCGCTATAACAACAAATACTAAAAACAAAATAAAGTTAATATTTAAGGGGGGCTCCCATACAACAAACGTTATTTTTTTGGTCTTTTTGGCTCGTAATCCATAATGGCAACATGTAGATACTTGATATTTTCACAAAGTCCTCAATTATATTATGTGTACTTTAATATTTAATAATAAAATTGAAATAAAATAAATTTAAATTAAGGGGGGCTCCCATACAAAACAACACAATTTTATCCTTATTTTCGCTCTATATTAACGGTACGGAACCCTTTGTGCGCGAGTCCGACTCGCACTTGGCCGATTTTTTTGTATGTTCTTAACAATATTATAGTGTATGACAGATGACTAGGCAACTTCAAAAATCAAACAAATACAACTTTACTACTTTGACTCTACGCCGACAGTATTTGTCTGACAGGTTCATATTATATTATATTTAAGGTCTATCAGTGGTCTTGCCTCCCTCTTGTTAATAAGCTGTCTTCTCTCTTACATCTTTCAACTAGTAGTTATTGGACGCATAAAAGTTTACCCTGTGTTATGAAAAGTTATCAAAAGCTAGTATCTCTTTCATGTCCTGTGGCCCAATTTTCAATTAATCCGCTGTTTGAAGCTTCATTTTCCTCCCTTGTATTTTCTCCAGATATTATTTTAAATTTACCCATAGTGAAGGGTTCCCCCGTTGCTAACAACCAATTTAATGCCACAATAAGTGATAAATTTAAGGATTGGATTTTGATTTACACGGACGCTTCAAAATTATCAGATACTTCTTGTGTTGGTAGTGCCGTTTGGATTTCAAAATTTAATGTCATCCTTAATAATAAATTGCCTTCGTATTCTTCGGTTTTTAATGCAGAATCTCTAGCGATTTTTGATGCGCTTTCATTTGTAGAATCGCACAAACTAAACAAGGCAATTATTATGTCCGATTGTAAAAGTTCCCTGGAAGCAATTTTGTCAAACCCCTTTAGAAGTAAATTTAAATTCCCTTTAATTTTGAAAATTAGGGAGCTACTATTTAAATGCTATTGTAGCAACATTCAGGTTGTACTTGCTTGGATCCCTGGTCATAGCGGGATTACAGGAAATGAATATGTGGATATATATGCCAAAGAAGCTGCAAAGTCTGGTGGTTTGAGCAATTTCAAAAAATTTTGCCAGGATCTTTTTCCTCTGGCCAAGTCGCATTTGACTCTGGAGTGGAATACTATTTGGACTGAGTCGAGTAGAAAATATAAAGGACGTTTTTACGCTGAAATTCAAGATTCAGTACCTAGTCGACCGTGGTTTTTTAAATATTTGAAATCTAATAAGCCTGTTTGCTCTACTATCTGTCGGTTACGTCTGGGTCACTCATGTAATCCGGTATTTCTAGCTAAAATAAGGGTGAGGGATAGCTCATTGTGTGAATGTGGCTTGGATAAAGGCTCATCAGACCATATATTTTTTGCTTGCGAAAACAACCTTTCATTGTACGATTACCTTCCTCCTAATATTCCTCGTCCCACTAATCTTAAATCATTTCATTGTTAGTATATTCTCCATTTATAGACACCTTATGCTCGTTCATTGCTCATAATCACATTAGGCTCTAGTTGTAATAAGAATTCTCTTCCTTTTATTTAATATAATATTATTTATTGTAATTATGTTTATGTATTCCGTGTATATTTAAAGGCTAAGAAACAATATTTTGCTTTATTTTTGCTTGTTCTGGTTTTTTCTGTTTTATTATTATATCTTGTATTTGTATTGTCGCATGAAGTCATCACTCATCCGTGCCCAGTGCATGGCAATCAGTTTGCGTTTTAACTGTACATATTTTTCGCCTAAACTCTGACGCTGGCAACTCCTAAATGGGGAGGCTTACGCCAAAAGAAGAAGAAGAACTTTACTAGATGACGCCCGCAACTCAGTTGCGCCAAAATTCGTTTATCGCGCGGGAACCGTATATTTTTCCAGGACAAAAGTATCATGTGCCCTTTCCCGGGACTCAAAGTACCGCCATACCAAGTTTCAGCAAAATCGGTTCAGCGGTTTGGGCGTGAAAAGGTAACAATCTAAAGTCCTTTCTTTTCTAGATAAAAAAACTGACTCTCGCCTTGATAATATTAGTATGGAGTATGAATAATTTGAACGGCAAAACAAGCCAAATAAAATCAAATTAGAAACTTTGAGTGTTTTTGAAAAGTCGCAGTTTGTAGCAGCTGCTACTTAAAAATTATTTCATCAAATTATTTTTGGCGTCAATAACCTCGCTTTTCTGTAAATACAAATCATAAACAAAGTAAAAACTTTAGGTATCACGCGAAATTTTCAAGGACTATGCGAGCAGATAATTTAATTAGCTAAGAAGGCACAGACGGACAAACATCTAAACTTATTGTATGCATCAGAGTTCCCTTGGGGTTTAAAAATCGGCCAAGTGCGAGTTGGATTCGAGTACGAAGGGTTCCGTACCACTACAGAGCAAAAGTAGGCTAAAATTGTGATTTTGAAAAGTTTGTTGTATGGGAAATAAAATTTCATTTATTTTATTTTTTGTATTTGTTGTTATAGCGGCAACAGACTTCTGAAATTTTCAGAGATTGTGTATATATCTATATTATGTCGCAGTCATCTGGTTCAATCTGCGATTCGATTGGATGACTAGCACATTCATTGTATGACACCATTCAATTGAATGACTCGGCCGAACGTCGATTGAACGATCGTCACTCAACATCCAACTAGTTAGCGAGTTGTAACATAGCGTTTTGAAGATAGCGGACATGAAATCAGTCAGGCAATTGAACGTACTTCATTTTCTTCCTACTGCGACGCTACTAGTCACTAAAACAAATATGGCGTCAAACAGCTCGCTCAGCTGATAGCACTGTGTTGATATTTTATCGATTACATTTACATTAAAGTGTTTTATTTGTAATAACTAATAAAATAATATGAAAGCGTGGATTTACCTATAACTACCCCGTCAACGGCTACTTGAAAAAAAAAACGACTTCGCTATATGACTTTTAGTCAAGACGTTAAACGTTACAGTCAACGTCTGGACGAGTTGTCCTTTAGTCATTCAATTGAATGGTGTCATTCAATGAATGCGCTAGTCATTCGATCGAATCGTAGATTAAACCAGATGACAGCGACATATACACAATCTGTGAAAATTTCAGAAGTCTAGCTATAGTGGTTCTTGAGTTACAGTCTGGAGACAGACAGACGGACTGACATCGAAGTCTTAGTAATAGGGTCCCGTTTTTACCCTTTGGGTACGGAACCCTAATAATAAGTGATGCTCATTAACTCTCAACAGAAACGAAATTAACACACAGCAAAAGGATAAAAAAAGTGTCATCATTGTGAATGAAATTTCACGTTTGAAATCCCGTAATTTTTACGTGAAAACATGTAACATGGAGCCTGGTATCAATTTCCGCGCCCGGCTTTGTGTGAATATCCCATGGCAATTACGTAAACCTTTGTAAAAAACCATTGAAATAATAAAGCTACGGCACTGATTTTGTACTGTAGCAGAATCAAATACGAAAATATATTAATTGTTGGAGGCCGTCAGAAAAATACGCTGCGATTGTAATTGAAAATCGTTTGCACGTGTTTCAAGGTTGTAAGTTAATATAGTTTGTTTTACGAAAATATTGTATACTAGCTGTTGCCCGCGACTTCGTCCGCGTCCACGTCAACATTTTTTGGTAAAAAATATATATTTTTTATTAAATAAAAAGTATCCTAAAGGTACAATTCCGTGCATCGCGATCGATCGCGGCCGCGCACGACCTACGACTGTCGTCGGCCGCTCGCGACCATAGTCAGCGTATGAAAATGTATGGCACCGCTTCCGAGGCCCGCGACAGACGCACGCGACCTCCGACAGTCGTAGGCCGCGCGCGTCTGTCGCGGGCCTCGGAAGCGGTGCCATACATTTTCATACGCTGACTATGGTCGCGAGCGGCCGACGACAGTCGTAGGTCGTGCGCGGCCGCGATCGATCGCGATGCACGGAATTGTACCTTAATTCCTGGGTTCGCAAACTGAGCAGAAAGCAATGGGCTGAGAGTTGAGACCCCTGGCCTTGAACACTCCAAGGCACTAATTCCCGGCTTCAACAAGAAACTGTCAGAAATAGTGCTCACCGTGGTCACGCGGTCAAGCGTTCAAGCGGTCAGTTTTGCGTTCTCTGCCTTGTATTACGTTATAATATAAATATACTCACACAGGAGGCGTTCTGACCTCGCCAAATTCCTCCTGTGTGACTGACCGCTCGAACGCAGAACGCTTGAACACATGACCGCTCTCTGTCTGATAGGTCCCCCAGGCTCAATTTATAAGCGTTCGCGGGAACGAACGATTTGGCCGTTACACAACTGGATGTAATTAAATAAATCGTTACATAAAATAACTTGTACTCTCGCGGTGTAGCGGCCAAATCGCTAGTTCGCGCAGACGCGTAAGAAAAGAGGCCAAATAAGTCGAAAGTTTTCTAGCGAAAAGTCGAAAGTAGTCGAGTAGTCGAAAGAAAGCTAAATCACAGGAACTCCATTTCCCTATTCATTGTAACCTTCCATCCGTTTCCTTGATCCGTGATAATATGTAGGTATACTCAGCTTATGTGGAACTTTGAAGTATCAGGAAAATTGAATAACATCCACGGGAAACTTGGATTGTGGGATAATATTTATGTAGCACTCCCTAAACGACATACTTTTGTTTGAAATATGTTAGAATAGGAATAATATTTTGATCTCTCAAATTAGGTAGAGTAGAAAAATTAATATGCTTTTGGGGTTTTTTTATAAAATAAGGGGGCATGAGAAAACGGGTCACCTGATGGAAAGAAACTACAATTAGAAGTGCTGTACTAGTTGTATGGTCCGGAAATGCTGCTGGTGACAAATCGTTCCAGAGTTTTACAGTCGAAAATAGTCGAAAAGTAATATGTAAAATTCTTTTAAGAGTAAAATCGCAATTGATTTGATGATAAAAATGCCGATTGATGCCAATAGATGATAATAATAACAATGTACAACACTGAAAGCGATTTATAGAGCAAACAGTCAAATATAAAATATTACATAGCTAATTATATTTTTTCGCTAAAATCCTGCTAAATCCTAAAATGACTATACAGTCTAAAATAATTTCGCTTCTATCCTCCTACTATCCTCCTTCTTTCCTCCTTAGCCTACGAATACAATATGAATATTGTATTCGTAGGCTGCGAGCCAAAAAACATTAGCTGGAATTGTTTTGTCCCAGTGGATATCAAAATTCAGAATCATTCAACCAAATACCAAAGGCTTTTTCAGTTGAAAACCCCCAGTGCTATGTTTTGTGAGGGAAGGCTTTTAAATAGAGAATAGTTTGGACTGGAGCTTTTGCAATTGTTTAAATCACATAACCCTTATGTCGGGGTCACACTCGTTTACGAGCTTTGTTTTAAATAAAGGAAGTTGTTAACACAAAGAAAGATAAAAAGTTGCAAAAGTTTTTGCATTGCTGGCGCGAAAGCTATGTAGCTTTCGCGCGTATTAGGGGTATTTGCGCGAACAGTCAAAATAGCAATGTTGCTATTTTGACTGTTCGCGCAAATACTCCTCGACGCATTTTACGCCAAGTTCTATTTTCAATTGTCTGGTTGATTGAACTTACCCTGAAGGCGTTTCTGAACTTGTTGGACATGATGTTGTAGAGGATGGGGTTGATGGCCGTGGACAGGAAATACAGCACACCGGATAGGTACGTCAGCGCTATGTATACCTGCAACAAACGTCACTAATTGAATAAATACACACACACTAGCTGACCCGGCAAAATATGAAAAGTAGATAAAATTAAAAACCTATTCTCAGGGCCAACAACCAAAAGTTTTGGAGGAGTTCCCGCACAAACGCTGTGACACGAGAATTTTATATGTTATACTTATATAATATTAGATAAATATAACTTGAATAAACAACATAATACATACATAAATCACACACTTACTAACATCATTTATTAAGCTATTGCATAGCTTTTATCGCGGGCTTTGAGCGCCCGCGACCGAATCAAGAAATTCTGTAAAGTAAAACACCTAACATTCGCGCGTCTAACGTCATTTCAGTTCGGGAGACGGCTCGGTGTGGCTCGGGGTGTGGTGCTCGTCAGACTTCAGCCAGTATTTGTATGCATGCGAACAGACGTATTGCGAATTATAATTGCCACACGTGTTTTTTAGAGGTATACATAACGTGGCCATTCGTCCCACTTTGGGCGGGACAGTCCCGCTTTCAGGCAGTCTGTCCCACTGTCCCCCGTGAGGCCGAAATTGTCCCGCTTTTACAAACAGACCAAACGACGATAAAAAAGTTTTTTTATGTTTGAAATGCTTGTGCAGTGCCTGGAAGCAACGCACTCCTTTATAAGTTACAAACAACAATGGTGGACACTAGACATAACAGAGAGGCACTTGAAATATTCACAAAAAACTCAATTGTACTTACGAGCTATACTTTCATAATTAATAATTTTATTAATAATAAAATGAAAACAAAATGAATTATTACTTATGGAGATACGGAAGGGGGGGCCTGTAGATGTCCCGCTCTGACAAAAAAATGGTCACGTTAGGTATACAGTGTAAAAACCACAGATTATAAGTTTAAATTATAGTAGAGTAAAACCCTACTTTATCCGTTGTCTTGCTCTTAGACTTTTCCAATGTCCCAGATGAAGACAAGCCCCTGTATTTTACGTTAGTTTTTCGTTTCTATTATTTGTAGGCAAACATTAAGATCCATAATCCATACTAATGTTATAAATACGAAAGAGTGTCTGTCTGTTTATCCGTATGTTACCTCTTCACGCTTAAACCGCTGAACCGATTTTATGCAGATATTTTGAGTCCCGCGGAAAGGACGTAACATAGTTTTATACCGGAAAAATGTATGGTTCCCGCGCGATAAACGAATTTTGACGCAACGGAGTTGCGGGCGTCATCTAGTACTATATTAATATAAACATAATACACAGAAATAAATGTAATAATGTGTACAAAAGATGTTCTATCCCTCAGAAGCAACATCTCCCAAGCAACTGAAACTAACTAGACCCGGCAAACCAAGGCAACTTCCAACTTTAATCTTTGTTTGAGAATTTAAAGCGGCTTAGGTTTCAATACCTTTGAATATTGCATAGATGTTTAGTTGGAGTTTGTGTCTAAATACACTGTATTACTCTACAGGGCTATCAGATGTGCGAGCTGTTTGACGCTATTTTCGTTTTGGTGACCATAGCGCCGCTGTGGGAAACAAAATTGTGTATTTTACATTCAATTATCTGACTGATTTTATGTCCGCTCTCTTCAAAGGGCTATGTTACAAATCGCTAACTAGTTGGACGTTGAGTGACGATTGTTTAATTAACGTTCGATTGAGACATTCAATTGAATGTTGGTGACATATTTTAACGAATGCGCTAGTTATTCAATCGAATATCTGCGATTGAACCAGATGACAGCGATTACGGCGCGGGAGTGTTTCCGAAACCCATGTCTGTAGATTATTTTTAATTGGTTTTAAATACATTCAAACCGGCTAAAAATAATCTAATACATTAAAAAATAAATATATTCTTATAGGTTTCTCACAGCTTTGTCGTTAAGTTTCACAGATAATCTGAAAATCAGCTGAAATATTGAAATTAACAACTTGCATTAACGTTTCATTACGAGCTAAACGGGTAAGCCGATACAATGAGTAACTAGTGAGCTGATGGGAGATCGCAGACGACAGACTTTGTGCGATCAAAGTCCGCGGGCTTACATACATTCCGCATGGCGCGCGCCATCAGATTGTATGGAAGCCGTAAAAGACTGTCGTCTGCGATCTCCCGATATAATACAATAAATCCAGCCAAACGCAAGCTGCGTTTGGCCTTCCAAATCATTAATTTGTAAGCCGAGTCAATTAATTACATTTAAGTCTCGAATTTAAATCAAGGAGTGACAGGCGTGGGCAATTACGATCTTTAAAAAGAATTAAAATATATTTCAATTAAAAGTTACGACTATTTAAACCAAAAGAAGTCGCTGCAGTATATTGCCACTTACTTCATATTTTATAATATTATTATATTACTAGACTAGATTTTGCCCACGGCGTCGCTCGCGTTAAGAAGTGTTAATATTATTTAGGTATCAAAGTCTCAGTCCGATCGGTTTAAAATTGACACAGTTTCATATAAACTTTCATCCCCTATTTTAGACCCTTGGGGTAGAATAATTGATCAAAATCCTTTCATAGTGGATGCCTACGTCACAACATCTATCTGCATGCCAAATTTTAGCCCGACCCGTCCAGTGGTTTGGGCTGTGCGTTGATAGATCACTGTCAGTCAGTCAGTCAGTCAATTTTTGAGTTAGGCATATAATACAATTAGATGACGCCCGCAACTCTGTTAGAGATAAACTACGAAAGCATGGCGCGCCCCTCTAAATTACTGTTTCAATGAGTGTAGTCACATCCTTATGAAAGAGTTTGTATGTAGTTGTAAGTATTCAACCAATCAACCAGTACTCGTATGGTGGCGCTATTTAGGTACGTATTTTCACAATATATACTTACTTTCAAGCGTTTTGAATTTGGAGGGGCGCACCATGTTATCGTAGTTTATCTCTACCCCATAATTCGTTTATCGCGCGAGACTATAATATTTCATATTTATTATTATATTTGTGTATGGAAATTCTTAATATTAATATCTTAGCAATAATTACATTATTATATTCATTCAATATGTATTATGGAGATATTGATTCAGAGAGAAAGATGTGTCAAGCCTAGTATTTACTCAATAGTCGATCGAAGTCAATAATTTGAAATAAGCCTACGAAATTATGTAGATCTCGATCCGCAAACTTATGAATCAATACTTTTATACACGTGACTTATAATTTATTCAAAATAGGAACAACACAATTACGCACTTAGTGCTTTTAACATATTCATACATATTTATTCATTTACTGTCTAAAATGTAAACAGATTCGGAAAGAGCGGGTGAATCACAGAACCTAATCGAATGAATGTGAAATGTAATCGCAAGAGCTGGGCTTTGTTGACGAAACGCACGTTTTAATTGTATTCGTATAATTTGGGAATAGATTATGTCCCACCCTTAAAACAAAGCGGAATAAAATTGTCAAGTGCGACTGGGCATAGCTTTGGCTTCTGTACAAAACAGCAGTATCTTATTAACTGACTTCAAAAAAAGGAAGTCATCAACTCAACCCGTATGTATCACTCGGGTATCACACACAACACAGTACATTTGCGGAACAAATGACTACCATGCGACATTTTTGCCCTTTGGTACGGACCCCAAAAAATGAGGATATGATTTTATAACTCGCTTAATCTGTGCGATAGATTTCACACGTTAGTCACCATAAATTTGGAAAAAAAAACGGCTTGTTTAGGTATACCTAAACAAGCCGTTTTTTCCGAATTTATCCACAGTCTTTCAGAATACTGGCGTAAAATACGCTGGAGATGTGTGAACTGTGAGCTGACAACGATAACGCTAGTCATAGTAACTGGTAACTGGTATCAGGTATGGTTCCCGTTGTCAGCGTGGTTCCTGTTGTCAGGTTTTTAGAGTTATCTTACTTCGTCGCGGCACTATTTATAACTAGATGACGCCCGCTACTCCACTGCGCCGAAATTTGCTTATAGCTCGGGAACCGTACATTTTTTCGAGATATAAAGTATCCTATGTCCTTTCCCGGGACTCAAAGTATCTCCATGCCAAATAGCAAAATCGATTCAGCAATCAGCGGTAATTGGGCGTGAAGAGGTAACAGACATATTGACTGACAGGCAAAACTGACTAAGAGATAGACTCACTTTCGCATCTATACATTATAACAAATCTGTAGAAATGTCAATTCTGTACATTATAGATATTCAAAAAATAATAAGCGGAGGGTGTCACAATATTGCTATAGAAGCCGAAAAGTTAGTTAGTTTTTTTGTCTGTCTGTCTGTCTGTCTGTCTGTCTGTCTGTCTGTCTGTCTGTCTGTATGTTTGTTCCAGCATCACACGAAAACTACTGATTCAATTTGAATGCGAATTTCGCAGATATATTTGTCTTCTTCCAACTTAACATCTGGTGTATAAAAAAATTTCTCCCCACCCCTCTAAAGGGACGAAAGAGGGGGTCAGATTTTGTATAAGACTTTTGCTTTAACACGAAAACTACTGATCCGATTTGAATGCGGTTTTCACAGATATATTTGTCTTCTTCCAACTTAATATCTGGTGTATAAAATTTTTCTCCCCACCCCTCTAAAGGGACGAAAGAGGGGGTCAGATTTTGTATAAGACTTTTGCTTTAACACGAAAACTACTGATCCGATTTGCATACGGTTTTCGCAGATATATTTGCCTCCTTCCAACTCAACAGCTGGTGTATAAAAATTACCCCCCCCCCCCCCACCCCTCTAAGGGGACCAAAGAGGGGGTCAGATTTTGTATCAAACTTTTTTCTTTAATGGACTTTAGTACTTCATATTATAACCTGTTTTTCCAACTTAACATCTGGTGTATAAAATTTTTCCCCCCACCCCCCTTAGGGGACAAAAGAGAGGGTAAGATTTTGTGTCAACTGATGAAGTAGATTTCTACTTCATCATTAAAAGTAAAGTATTTACTTTGCCATTTAAAGTATTTACTTTAAATGGCAAAACAACGTTTGCCGGGACAGCTAGTTTATAATATTGGTATGGATAGCATAAAAAACACAGAAGGAAAATATTAAAAAAATGACTTCTTTAATTATCTTTGATTAATGCATATTCTATACATTTATTTTGCAAGTTATTTTGGATACAGACGTTTTCAAAAGTGTTTTTAACGCAATGGAAAATTTATAATTTATTAAACAATTTTACGGCGCAAAAAATCCGATAAGGAGTATCTCGTTCTTTTGTTCCGGCGTTAAATTTACATTTCTACGAATACAAAAATTCTTCCCCTTTCATTTACTGTGATTTTCCTCTTCCGAGTGAAAGCAATGTCTGTTATTTACAACACTCTGAGAACTCTGCGAATGTGACTAATAAAATAGCGATATTATACACAAAACTTTCCTTCGCCCTAATGGGGCGAACTTACGCACGATTTACGACAAACGATCCCAAATCCTTTAACCGATCTTGAAAACGTAAGGGAAACGATCGTTTTACCGCATATACTATGCAATTTTCGGTGGTTTACACTTTAACTGTTCACATCAATATCAGCCCACCGCGTAAAAATTAAAAAACACTATGTAAACGAGCACACACGAGTTGCTAGCTAATTTTAACAGAAGTTATGACATCTTGCCCAAATGTAGCAGTACCACGTTTATTAAAAGTCCTTATTCTATGGCTATTAAAATCTATAATAACTTGCCAAAAGATCTAGAAAAACTAAGCTTAATTCCTTTTAAAAGAAAACTAAATGAATGGCTTATAAATAATTGTTTTTATGAAGTAAAGGATTTTTTCGCTGGTACTTATTTCTGACAGTCCTCTATTATTGACAATTGACATGTGACATTTAATATTAAGTATTTCTACTTCTTTTCTCCACCTTTTAGACTAGTTATAAAACATTATGACATTTGCATACTATTAATTTAGTTGAGTGTTATGATCCATTTTATTATGAAGACAATATCACTGTACATTTCACTCTGGCAAATAAATGATTATTATTATTATTATTATTAATCTCGGGAGTTTGAGAGTTGTTCTTGTGTGAATTTTAAGTCAATAGAGGCATTTGAAATAAAGAATATTACATACATAGAAGATACGCGCTAAACACATAACCCTCCTGGTCAGGTAAAAAAGGGAGCAAAGCAGTAAGATAAGTATTTTGCCGTTATCCCTTTATTATGTGTGTACTACCGAAAGACCAGTAATAGTACTACTGCTACTATACGAGTAATATTTCAATATCTTTAGGCTATTATTCAATATTCTGTAACAATCGTAAAAACCGAATCGAGTATATTGTAACAAATTATGACAGGTACGGGGCATAATTCTCGGAAACGGAAAAATCCTTGCCCCATTTCGCAAGGGATGGGTTGCTATGGATTACTTGCTAAATGAGGGCTATGCCTATATCTTCGGTGACATTTTATTATAGGTGAAGGTCGAATCCTAGCTAATTGGACGTAGGGGACAAATTAATTGTTAGTAATTTATGGTATGCCCTTTAGCATCAAAGTTATTCTTTGTCTCGTTTCAACCTAGCAATTTTTTAGCTCCAGAAGTTTGGGGCAAATTGGAATAAACTTGAAAAAAACCAATTTGGGAAGAACAAACGCAAAAAAATCAGATTATTTTTTGTCACAGCAAAGTATGTAAATAAAATGCCTACTAATTATTTTTGTTTTTAAACGATTAGGCTAATCTAAATGTCGAATTAAGACTATAGTCTAGAAGTGCGTATTAGGCTGTAACACAATATTATGCTACGTGATAACGTGACATCATAGTAATATTATGTCCATCGTAAGCTCCTAAAACGTACATAAAAATGTAAAACCTATATTATTCCTTCGATCTCGGCAAAACGAGACACAATCACAGAATACATATTAGTTTATCAAACATAATAGCCTTTCAATTGTTATCGCGGCCCACTTGGGCCTCGGGAGTTGGAACGTTATAGTTAGTTGTTGTTAAGCTATGTCCGCAATATGCAATTTCATCTTAAATTTTCGTCATCTTCTTTTTATTCAACTTTCGTTTGGCATATTCAATAATTGAATGCGTCAAAATCCACCCGCGTTCAAAGAAAAGTGTCTTACGTTCATGCCTCATGGGCATGCTTCACGTTCGCTGTTGACTTTATAACGCATGCCCTTGATGAACAAAAAAAGGCCCAGTGTGGACGAAGCTTTTCATTGTGTTGTATTGTGAAGTCTTCTTAACGACTTAACGACTGTTCCGTCAATGTACTTAGGCCTCCATATTATATTCCGATTTTTTTGATCGCCCGTAATTCGAATACAATTCGCGTATAATCCATCAACTCTAACATTATAATTATTATCTACTGAATAATTTTTCTTCGATAAGATTTCAATTATTATTCATTCATAAAAGGTTCTATATGCGAGGTCCCTTTCGCGTAAGTAAGAATTGTTATATTTGACCGTAATAAAATCAACCAAATCTTTTGTTCTAAAAAAGAGCCTATTATGGACGATACGAAATGGCCAAGGTTATTCTAGATTTTCATATGAAAAGGAAATTACGTACAAAACGTTTCCCTCTCACGGCCGAAGAGAAATTTATTACTCGAGGCTTGCACCTCGTGCGACTAGTGACTCGCCTACTAATTTTCTGCTCCTCCAGGCTCCAGCTGTGAATTTGTCTCAATAACTAAGCCAATAGCATTTTGTCATTTTCGTTCACAGATGTACCGCAAATTGTGTGATATTGCGCAATAAAATTGCGCACTATCACACACAATCGTCTAGGGCTTAGAGAAATACCCGTAAGTCGAGTTACCTTGTAGAATGTATCTGTGGGATGTTCTAGGTTCTTGCCGTAGATGGCGATCAGCCTCTGCACGTGGAACGGCGCCCAACACAGGAAAAACGACAGCGCCACTGCCACTGAAAACAAAATTTGATATTAATATCTAAAGAAAAAAAATTAGTGAGCTTTAGACCACACAACTAAACTCTTGAGCTCCCTGCTCCATCTATATGGATGTATATTAATTACTTAAAGAAGAAGACGATGTGCGCGCGCACCTCCCCGTTCGCCTAGCTCAGGGGTCGGCAGACCGCGGCTCGCGAGCCGCATGCGGCTCTTCCATAGGATTAATATGGCTCTTCTTACACTCACTCACTGCCTAACTTTACCGCTTTAGCATAAATAAAACACCTAAACAATATGAAACAACTGAATTCTCCGTCAACTTGCGCGCTCGCTCTCTGTTACTGTATAAGAATTACCTACCTAAAATAGAGCAAATCCTGTTTGATACAATATGGAATAGCCTTCCTGCAACATATTATGAAACGACTAAACTATTCTTATCAGGGGAACTAAAGAAAATGAGATGAAAAGCGAAATAACTTAAACTTTGCGGTGTGCATCAAATTGGCTAAAACAAAACAACTTACAAATTAATTTAAGTAAAACAAAATTAGTTCACTTCCAAACTCGCAAACAAAATACAAACTATAAATTATTAAAAGTAAATTTCGGTGACGTTGAAATACAAGAAACAGAATCGACTGAATTTTTAGGCCTAACTGTGGACTATTTATGCACATGGAAGGAACATATCGATAAAATATGTATTATAATGGAAAAATATATGTTCGTACTATTGAATCTAAAACACACAGTGTCTGTTCAAGCAGCCATCATAGCGTATCATGGGCATGTTGCCTCTGTTCTCGTTATGTGGGGCAACTCTGTAGACATGCACAGAGTCTTCAAAATACAAAAGAAATGTATTAGATGTATATCGAGCGCTAAATATTTTGAAACTTGTAAGCCATTGTTCAAAAAGTTTCAAATACTACCGCTGCCTTGTTAGTATATTTTTGACGTTTTGTGTTTTTATGTATAACAATCTAGATCGCTTCTTTACTAAAAAAATGAACTTAGCAACAAAAAGTAGTAGAGATAAACATAAACTTGTTATACCTGACCAAAGACTCAACATTTGTAGTAAAAACGCGTATTGTAAGGCAGTTCGGATCTATAACAAATTACCTAACTGCTTTAAAGAACTGACTATAAAACAATATAAAAATAAACTATACATCTGGCTCCTTAACAAAATGTATTATTCAGTAAATGACTTCGATGATAAAAATATTATGAATGAGTTAATTTAAATAAAATTAATGCGTAACTTAAGTATATATTTCTAATAAATTATTATTTGACAAATTATAAAGTGCACCTATGACCTATCTATCGAAACGTAATAAGTAAATGAATAATTAATTATTGACATTTCTATTTCTATGTAAGTAATAAATATCTTCTAACTTGGTAATAAGTAATAACTAATACATTAACCTTAAATTATATAATAGGTAAATGACTTAGTAGTAATATTTGCACACTCATTGTAGTAGAATATGTGGAAAATGAAAAAGCTAACACCTTATTGTACCATATTCCTAAGCAAATAAAATGATTTTGATTTGATTTGATTTGACAAAAAAAACTCTACATATTCATGTAAGTAAACATTTTCATCTGTGAATCAGATTAAAAGTAAATTAAGAAGCAAATTAACCGACGACAATAATTATTTACAGTCGTTCCTTAAATTAATAAAAAATCGGCCAAGTGCGAGTCGGACTCGCGCACGAAGGGTTCCGTACCACTTTAGAGCAAAAATAAGAAAAAAATGAGTGTTTTTGTATGGGAGCCCCCCTAAATTATTAATTTTATTTAAATTTTATTATGAATTATTAAAGTACAAATATAACTGAGTATTTTATGAACATTTCAGGTGGCTACCTGTTATCATCATAAATAACGAGCAAAAAATGTAAAAAAAATCACGTTTGTTGTATGGGAGCCCCCCTTAAATATTAAATTTATTTTGTTTTTAATATTTGTTGTTATAGCGGCAATATATATATAATATATAATCTGTGAAAATTTCAATTCTCTAGCTATTACCGTTCTTGAGTTACAGCCTGGAGACAGACGGACAGACGGACAGACATCGAAGTCTCAGTAATAGGGTCCCGTTTTTACCTTTTGGGTACGGAACCCTAAAAACGAGTAATTACTCGGCAAGTAATTACTTGCCAGACATAGGCAAGCTTTCGAAAGCAATGCAAGGACACCGTTCCAACTAAAACTAAAATATAATACGTATAATAATTAATGAAAGTGTTATTTTAATAAATGTCTTTCAGTACTTTATTATAATTTTTTTAATTTTCCACATTTTTTTAAAACTGTAAATTGTAGCTTTGTAGTGTGAAGCAAATTAGACTCAAATTATTATTATTATTAGACTTATAAAATTTATGTAGCGGCTCTTTCAAGGTTTGGGAAAATCTACAAACTTGATATTTCATCTGATTGGAAAATTTGCCCTGACCCCTGGCCTAGCTAGTCCGATCACACTTTTCGTAACGTTCTCGTCACGCATTTGCCAGCTTTACTCTCCAAGACAAACGTGCGTAAAGAAGTTTTACTTCAATAATATTTTGAAAATCAAACTTCTTGTTCGGGCAAAAATACTAGGTGACTCGGAAAACATCTTGTTTGTGAACATAAAATTATAAAATTAAACTATGACGAATTATTAGACTTTATTTACGTAGCATCTAAAAGAACGTACTCTAACTACTTGGTCTGTTTTTATTTTGAAAATACTTATAAACGCATTTTGTCACCGAAAGCCAGCTCTGGATTTACGTATAGGCAGTATAGGCCATGGCCTCTGGGGGGCAGCATCCTATGTCGTCCTAGGGGGGCGGCAGCGTCCTAGGATGGCGACAAAGTTCGTACATGAAATAGTTGAGGTATTTGAGAATTCTGAAAAAGGCACTATTAAAGAGTACGAATTATTTAATAATTTTTAGTTCATTCATGGAGAATTATAGGTAATGAATAATGATATTGTTTCTACTTGGGAGTCGGTATCATTTTTTGTTAATATTTTATATAATATTTATTTCCAGTCCTTTTTTTTCAAGTAAAATAACTGTCGTGTACACAATTTTATTTAAATGCGCTGGCAATATTTCATGTAACTTTTCTCATATCCGTCGATTCGGAAAAACTCGTCATCTGGTAGCGAAGTCGTGCTCGTAACTTAAAGTTTGGTTTAGTTCAAATTGTTTTTATTTTTTAAGAAAATTATTATCGAGTACAGCTGTCCGTCTGTTTCATCTGTCTGTGACTCTGTGTACATATCTTGCAATATTATTGGGTTATTTTAATACTAAGTAGTAGGTGCACATTATATCTACTCACATCATACCGTAATTAAAAAAAATACATCAACATTTTTATAAATAAAACTATTTATTTGGATGAGAAAGCAACTTTGCGGAATGAAATGTCAAGCTAAAAATAAATAAAGGTTAATTAAAATTGTACTTTATCTTAAATATATGGAAAAGATAATATTATTTCGACGTAAACAAATTACTTATTATAATATATTATCTTGTTGAATCTAAGGGTCAGTCACACTAAGATGGGAAGTAGATCTAGGCGCGACTTGGATATAACTAATATACTAGATAACGCAAGCAACTCCCTTGCGCCAAAACTTGTTTATCGCGCAGAACCGTACATTTTCCCGGACAAAAAGTATCATATGTCCTTTCCCGGGACTCAAAATATCTCCATGCCAAATTTCAGCGAAATCGGTTCAGCGGTTTGGGCGCGAAGAGGTAACAGACAGACAGACAGGGAGGCAGAGAGACAGACGGACAGACAGACAGACACACTTTCGCATTTATAATATTAGTATAGTATGGATGGAAGTATGGATGTCGCAGCCAACTGGTTAAAATAGCCCTAGTTGACACCGTCACCATATTGTAAACGAAACGCACCTAGCGCCGCAGTGTTAGACACAAGTTCGTTTCGGCTCTCAATGACTTTTAGCCGAGAAATATGCGGGGAGCCGGTATAATATAGGGAATCATCTATACTATCATCATCGAATTGCAGTACGAATAGAGTGGGCGATAGCACACAGCCCTGGGGGACACCAGCATCAAGCATCAACAGACTGAGTATCAGAGCATTCGCCGTCAACTACGACCTTTATGCTTCTGCCTGCTAAGAAACTTGTAACCCACTTGCATAGTTTTAGTATGAATTGACCCATGATAAGTATCAACATTCTAGAATCGAGATGCAAGACGCATAAGATAAATAAGTTGCCCAGTACCCAAGTATAATGACTTTTAACTTTTAAGGCTTCGGAGGATAGAAAAGTTAATATTGCAGTAGGAGCCAGGCTGGACGCAAAAGTTCCAAACTCTGTTACGTGGTGCAAAGACTTCGTTTCTAAAAAAGACTACAAAATTTAATTAACTCCTAATTAAATTCGGTTTTATTTACACCAGACGAAAAACTTAGATTTTCGCTTTAGTATTTTTGAGATGGAGAAAATATTTGATCACGTCTAAATTAGTTAATAAGAAGAGTTTCTGTAAGTCATCGTAGAGTTGCTGTAAAAAAGAGCAATAGGCAGTTCCTTTGTATCATTTTTCCACGTCACAGTAACGTAAAACAAATATCTTGTTTACAATATTATACTATTAAAATAGGTACAGAAAAACCATTCTGAACTAATTTGGGCCAGGCTACAACAGTGCGTTGCGGCGTCGCATCGTAAAAATCTACGACGTTGTAGAACGCATCGTGGAAATTTGCGACGCGACAGCGAGATTTCCGATGACATATTTTGCATTGTAACAACGCATTGCATTTCTGTGCGATGTTGTTTTTGCGATACGACGCCGCAACGCACTATTGTGGCCTGGCCCTTTGTGCTCGCTGAAACATCGTCTGTCATTTCTGTGCGATGTTGTTTTTGCGATACGACGCCGCAACGCACTGTTGTGGCCTGGCCCTTTGTGCTCGCTGAAACATCGTCTGTCATTTCTGTGCGATGTTGTTTTTGCGATACGACGCCGCAACGCACTGTTGTGGCCTGGCCCTTTGTGCTCGCTGAAACATCGTCTGTCATTTCTGTGCGATGTTGTTTTTGCGATACGACGCCGCAACGCACTGTTGTGGCCTGGCCCTTTGTGCTCGCTGAAACATCGTCTGTCATTTCTGTGCGATGTTGTTTTTGCGATACGACGCCGCAACGCACTGTTGTGGCCTGGCCCTTTGTGCTCGCTGAAACATCGTCTGTCATTTCTGTGCGATGTTGTTTTTGCGATACGACGCCGCAACGCACTGTTGTGGCCTGGCCCTTTGTGCTCGCTGAAACATCGTCTGTCATTTCTGTGCGATGTTGTTTTTGCGATACGACGCCGCAACGCACTGTTGTGGCCTGGCCCTTTGTGCTCGCTGAAACATCGTCTGTCATTTCTGTGCGATGTTGTTTTTGCGATACGACGCCGCAACGCACTGTTGTGGCCTGGCCCTTTGTGCTCGCTGAAACATCGTCTGTCATTTCTGTGCGATGTTGTTTTTGCGATACGACGCCGCAACGCACTGTTGTGGCCTGGCCCTTTGTGCTCGCTGAAACATCGTCTGTCATTTCTGTGCGATGTTGTTTTTGCAATACGACGCCGCAACGCACTGTTGTGGCCTGGCCCTTTGTGCTCGCTGAAACATCGTCTGTCATTTCTGTGCAATGTTGTTTATGCGATACGACGCCGCAACGCACTGTTGTGGCCTGGCCCTTTGTGCTCGCTGAAACATCGTCTGTCATTTCTGTGCGATGTTGTTTTTGCGATACGACGCCGCAACGCACTGTTGTGGCCTGGCCCTTTGTGCTCGCTGAAACATCGTCTGTCATTTCTGTGCGATGTTGTTTTTGCGATACGACGCCGCAACGCACTGTTGTGGCCTGGCCCTTTGTGCTCGCTGAAACATCGTCTGTCATTTCTGTGCGATGTTGTTTTTGCGATACGACGCCGCAACGCACTGTTGTGGCCTGGCCCTTTGTGCTCGCTGAAACATCGTCTGTCATTTCTGTGCGATGTTGTTTTTGCGATACGACGCCGCAACGCACTGTTGTGGCCTGGCCCTTTGTGCTCGCTGAAACATCGTCTGTCATTTCCATAAAAAAGATAACGGAGCACCATTAGTAGAGCAGTTTAAGTGTACATTTTTTAGCTTCCGTAGCATTTTTATTTTTCACGTTATTTTATAATTTTACCCTCGCAAGTCACAACTAAAATTTTGCGCAGACCAGGCATATTTGTATTTATATTATTATCATTTTAGGTCCAGCTGCGAGACCCTTATTTAACTACATTATTTAATGGAGATAAGGGCTATGTAATATTATTTAAGGTCGCATTAAGGGTTTATATGGTGCTTCAGTTTTATGAAGAAAGGTAGTGTCCTCTCCAATCCTCCTTGGAGGGATATAAAAGTTTAGTGTGTTAGAACGTGTTGTGTTTCAGATGACGCTGTAATCAGAGTAAAAGAACGTACTAGCAGTTTTACGGTATAACTGTCGCCGACAAATCCGTAGTATATCAAACGGAATAAAGGTCAGGTCACACTGAATGGAAACGAGTCGAAGCGGCACGCGAATTCACGCGATGATGGTTGACGGAACCAACAGTGACTTTTTTGCAGCCATGGTTTAAGCTGTTGTAAATAAAAAATAATAAAAAATGATGTATACGCATTGCTATCACGAGGTTTCTTTACGTCGCGTTGCGTTAGAAAAGTACTTTAAAATCTGTAAGGAATAGGTGCAAAATGCAAATCTTCGTTTGTAGCTAATAAAGCAAAATGTAGAATATTTAATTAAAACATGAAGCCCAGCGTCACCTTTCATCTCGATCTCCAGTGCAAGAATTTTTATCGTCCTTTCATTGACGAAGCGAAGATTGAAACCCCATAGATTTTAAACCTTCTTTAGACCAGAATAAACTATATTTTTATTTTCCTATTTTCTAAAAACCTTGTTAGACAAGGTTAATAATATATATATATATACCCGCTAATATCTTTACGGAATTAGGCAATAATCATTCCAAAGTTATGTGATGAATTAAATG
Organism: Polyommatus iphigenia; assembly: GCA_963422495.1. Lineage (NCBI taxonomy): Eukaryota > Metazoa > Arthropoda > Insecta > Lepidoptera > Lycaenidae > Polyommatus > Polyommatus iphigenia. Next base: position 40,912,423 of record OY730182.1, read on the forward strand.
TCATGGCGGTTATAGCATGTGCCGCTCGGCATGGTTTATTACGGCGTGGGCGGAGCTGACGGATTTATTAACAGTTAAATCAATAATGTGGATTGTCGGATGATACCAGTACCCCGATTCTGCTAAACTAACATTGATACAGCTTCAATGAGTTTTCGATGAAGTGTGATAATTGTTAAAAGTACAAAGTTGTGTTAATCCAACAAATTGCAAATTTGAAATTGGAAACTGGAAATTCTTTCTAATGAAAAAAAACGCTACGTTTTTTTTCATTAGCAATTTTAACGTTGGCCAATTATAGTGAATAGAACTACTGCCAAAAATCTCATAAAATTGGTTTAATACAGCTGTAAGAAGACTCCGATGAGGTCTCGGTATAACAAAACACAAGTACAAAATGGAATTTACTTGAAAATAATATGTAAAATCAATTTTAAAACCGTTCTAAAAACAAAACTTCACAAATGAGACGTTTGAAGCATATGAGAATTTTAGTTTGCTGCGTGCTAGCAGTGATAGAGGGATCAAAGTTGATTCAAACTAGCTGAATCAGAGCTCTTCAAACTAGCAACTGATGTTCGAGGATTGTATAAGAAACTAGTAATTGTGACTTTGTTGGTTTGGTATTTCGCTATTATGTGTGAGGCCTTATGTCCTTGAGAAGTTATTTGGTAATAAACTATAGGTAGGTAATTACATTTCACTATAGTATATTATCATTGTCAGATTTTGATTAAGAAGGCCGTTATGGAACTGTCTTTGTAGACACATTATTATTTTGATAAGCAGCCTACCATAGTCACAGAATACATATCAGTATAACAACCATAATATAGTAGCGTTTTCTCAATTTTGAAACAATCTTCTTACTGCACTGCGTTTCCACTATTTTAATTAAAAAAAAAAATACTCATCTAAATTAATAAATATACCTATATCTAACAAACTGAGATAATATTTTTTCTGTTACATAATGTTTCCATTTGCAAAAACTCTTGTTTCAGTAATGTCAATATACCTAGAAGCGGAATTTTCTTTATCCATACTAATATTACAAATGCGAAAGTGTGTCCACTGAACCGATTTTGCTGAAATTTGGTATGGAGATACTTTAAGTCCCAGGGCCAGTAGCGCTAGCACGGCGACCAGCGGAAATGCGAAAGTATGGACAAACTGTGGAAATAAACCTAAGGTGCCGTTCCAATCTTTTCGCGGTTAATCGCGACCGAATAAAATTTAATTAAAATGGCACTTTATGACAGACTATAGTATATGTCATAATGTAGGATATTATTTCAATTTTTAGGACTTTTCTGTCATAAAGTGGCATTTTAATTGAATTTTTCGGAACGAAAAAAGATCGGAACGGCACCTTAGGTTTATTTCCACAGTTTGTCCATACTTTCGCATTTCCGCTGGTCGCCGTGCTAGCGCTACAGGAAAGGACATAGAATAGCTTTTATCACGGAAAAATGTACGGTTACCGAGCGATAAACGAAACAAAACACGCGAGATGAGCTTGCAAGCCGGCGAATTCTGCACGGATTTCAAAGTAATGGCCCCGCAATCTGTAACAAGCAGGATGGCGATGTATATGTCGCAGTCATCTAGTTCAATCTGCGATTCAATTGAATGACTAGCGCATTCATTGAATGACACCATTCAATTGAATGACTCGGCCGAACGTCGATTGAACGATCGTCCCTCAACGTTCAACTAGTTAGCGATTTGTAGCATAGCATTTTGAAGATAGCGGACATGAAATCAGTCAGGTAATTGAACGTATTTAATTTTCTTCCTACTGCGGCGCTATTAGTTACTAAAATAAATATGGCGTCAAACAGCTCGCACAGCTGATAGTGTGTTGATATTTTATCAATTACATTGTGTTGTGACACTGTGTTGATATTTTATCAATTACATTTATATTAAGGTGCTTTATTTGTAATAACTAATAAAATAATATGAAAGCGTGGATTTACATGTAACTACCCCGTCAACGGCTACTTGAAAAAAAAATAGCATCCCATTTAACGACTTCGCTATATAACTCTTAGTCAAGACGTTAAACGTTACAGTCAACGTCTTGACGATTTGTCCTTTAGTCATTCAATTGAATGGTGTCATTCAATGAATGCGCTAGTCATTCGATCGAATCGCAGATTAAACCAGATGACTGCGACATAATATAGAAACTTTACTTGAATGTATTACATTATCAGGGCGAGCGAAGCGAGGCCTAGTATATCCCATAGAATTATAACCTTGTATTGACATCGTTGATATATCCCACAATCTGTACATTTTGTAGTACACTTTAAAAACTATCAGGCCTATTGATTTGTGCTTTAATATAGTAAGTTTTATTTATATGTAGATAATGTGTTATATTCAGTCAGTCAAGGTTTTTTATGATATTATGTAGATGTGTCATAATCAGTCAGTCAAGGTGTGAGTGAGGTGTGACGACGCGAGCCCTCACAAAGCTCGGCTTTTAGCTAGTCTAAGTGTAAGTACTCACATACGGTTTTACTCGATCGAACAATCACGTAGAGTAAAAACCACGGCTCGGGCTTTCGTCCACACATTCAGCATTACTCGATAGTCTTACTCCAGTTCGAAGGAAATTAGCTACGAATAATAAAAACTATGTAGTGTCAAAAAATTTGTCAAGCCGGCTCGATTCGAGCCTTCAAACTGGCTCGATGCGAGCCTTCGAGCTGTGAGTTTTGCGGTCCACACGGTGGTTTTTACTCGGTTTCGAGTAAAACTATCGAGCAAAACCGTGAGTACTTAGCATTAAACGTAGATGCTGCCTAAAGACTAAAGCGTACAAAATTTTTATTAATTTATTTAGCTCTTTCATCTCAAAAAATTAGACATATTTTGTGTACTCTCAAAGAAAATGGAGTATTCATTATTCATTTGAATAAACAATCACTCAAGTGAACCGTCTGATATCAGCTTATTTATGTATGACTGATAATGAAAAAATATATCTCAAAAACTACTGATCCAATTTTGATTAAACTTACAGTATTCCCTAAGTTGAATCAAACCTAGTACAAAAGAATCACCTACTTAAATCGGACTTGTAGCTCCAGAGATTTGCGAACACAAACATAAAAAATATAAGTAAATATACATTATACGTACACTTTTGTTTGGCACATTAATTGTTCTGACGCTGATATAGACTAACATATACGAAAACTGGGCAGTTCTAGAAATATTACATACCTAAAAACGAGTCGAATTGATAACCTCCTTTCTTTGAAATCGGTTAAAAAACAAAAGCCACATATAAGGGTCGATTTCACCAAAGAAATGGACCACGTTCAGTGCAGACTGAACCGGTTCTAAACGTATAGGTAAACGCGTTTATAACACCGAATTGCATTTCACCAACATAAACTAAACGCATTCACAGCTGGCAAAAAGGCCGACTTACCTAACTCGTTTTGTGCATTCTTCTGTCACAAGTCCAATCATGGCAGACCTGACCTGACATGCCTGACCTGGGAGGTGAGCCAAGATATTTTCTTTATCGCTTCTTTATGGATACGCCGAACAAAATGTGTGGAATTGACAAACCTAAGACGTGTCGAACGTCAACGTCATATTAACAAACGCTTATGTCAAAGAACGAAGCGATAACGAAAAAGTTTTGGCTAAATGGCCTGATTCGATCAGCCTGCCCCTTTATTAGGGCCTTTACTTATTACATCTAGAATGTATTTTTAAAATCTAAAATTACCTATTTAGTATCTACGAGCTTTTGCCCGCGGCTTCGCTCGCGTTAAGAAGTATTATTATATACACATTTTCATCCGCTATTTGAACCCTTTGGGGTGGGAATTTATCAAAATCCTTTCTTAGCGGATGCCTACGCCATAACATCTACCTGCATGCCAAATTTCAGCCCTAGCGTGCAGCGCAAGGCCATCATGCTGAGTACGGAGCGGCGCGGCGCTGAGCATGGCAGGTGCATCCTGCCCCCCGCCCGCAGCCTCCCGTCTTCTCCGGGCACGTGATTAAGTTTATAGTACTATTATTTTATTATTATTATGTAATTGTCATATTTAAATATTATTATATTATAGCAGTTAGCACACACTTTGCCTCCCTTCACGTCACTTTCATCACTATTCATTTTTTTTAGTATATTTTATTATAACACAATGTATAATATGTAGATTTTTTGTGTAAGTATATTTATTAAAACAGGACTGGTGACTTGTGTGGTCTGTCATTCGCCTGACAGTCTGGATCCACTGAAAATCAGGGACTGCGAACTGCGGTCATTACCTGAGTGGATGCCAATTCAGTTTTTGATCATTACGCTACCTGCCTTACTTTGATTGACTTAATATTATTGTGTCAATATTAAATAAGTATGTTATTGTTGTTTTTTTTTTTTATAGATACTTTGTTTGTACTATGCATAATATATTTATTGTGGATTGTTCTGTACCAGTTGTCAAAATTGTTTGTAACATTGTACGTTCTACTTCTTTGGTTTTTTTAGTTTTTGTTATTATTATACTTACTATTATTTTTTTTTAGTTATTATGTCTTGTGGTGTAATGGTCAAAAAAGGGGAATAAACGTTTATTTATTTATTTATCCGTCCAGTGGTTTGGGCTGTGCGTTGATAGATCACCATGTCAGTCAGTCACCTTTGAGTTTTATATATATATATATATATATATATAGATTTAGTACAGGACCTAGTATAAGATGACGCCCGCAACTCCGTTGTGGCGAGTCTCGTTTATCGCGCAAGAACCGTACATTCTTCCGGGATAAAAAGTATTATAATTCCGGTATTCATCTCCATACCAATTACAGCAAAATCGATTCAGTGATTTGGGCGTGAAATGGTAACAGACAACTTTCACATTAATTAAAATACATATTAAGTTTGGATGTATGTGGATGTTAGATCTGTGTACACTGTACAGTTTCATTATACTATGCAAAGTGGGCATTATTCTTCGACGGCAGCTCCTTACATTATACGGATACATAGGCTAATACAAGAAAATAGAAATCGAACAGAGCAATTCCACCTGCGCTCAATGTTATGTATATTGTATGCTCCTCATAAATATTTATTAAATATTATTTATGAGTAAACATAAAACAGACGCAGAAAACATTTGTATTTTGGCAAATTGTTCGTTAGTTTCTTTATAATACAACATTAGATGTCTCCGCCCACAATTCATTTTTTGGGATAAAAAGTATCCTTTGTTTTTCCCGGGACTCAAAGTATCTCCATACGAAATTTCAGCAAAATCGGTCCAACGGTTTAGACGTTCGTAGGCGACAGATACACTCTAGAATTTATAATATTAGTATCCATTAATCGATATCGACTTTATCCGTCATGATGAACGTAGAACGCAGAAATTACGCGACTGAAATTCTGTGACTCACAACACAAAATTACGCATGTTTGGCCTCACCCTAATAGTAAACAAAGTACAATAATAATAATTATTATTATTGAATCGGTTGAACGCGCTTCCAGACTGGGCTTTAAGCCGCGGAGGATTACGAACAATATTATATTATAATCCCGTAAATAGACAGCTACCAGCTGCAAGCAGATTATAACAATATTGTTCGGGATGATATACAGGGTGTATAGAAACGATAGTAAAGTAATCCCGCTAGTAACAGTTCATTAGCTATGTCCACACTAGGCGCTTTCGTCTTTAATTTTCGTCATCTACTTTCATTCAACTTTCGTTTTTGGCGCATTCAATAATTGAATGCGTCAACGAACGCAACGCCAACATTGTCATTTCTGAAGTTTTGGATACGGACAGAGGGCATGCGTCGCGGGCATGCCTCACGTTCACTGTTGACTGTGCTATAACGCATGCCCTTGACGAACAGAAAAAGGCACAGTGTAGACAAAGCTAGTCAGATATATTTTATCTGTGAATTTCTACGTGAATAATACGAGAGTATAGAAGTATTTGTATTTTGTACATAGAAATAAACTAATATTAATATTATGTCACGCCAATCTGTATTTTTACTTCTCTCCTATTATAAAAGGAAAGTCTCTAGTAAAAAAAAAATTGCAAATTGAAAATCACTGCACACTGTTTTTCTGGAATATTACAGGAAAATAAGCGTAGTTCGAGATAGACGTGTCGGTCAGCCGCCTGAACTGAAAATTACAAGTTATGCAAACTTGAAATTAGTCTTAGCCTTGTCTCGGTAAGTTTATGAGGCCACTCGAGCAAATTGGGATTAAAATTAAACCTAGGTTAGATATCAAGTTATATCTCCCCTGTTCTGCGCATTAAACGAAACATAGCTAACCCTAGATCACGGCTCGATTTGTATGCGTCCGCGCAAACGAGCGTTTTGCAGGCCGCTACAATTAACTAGTTAGGGCCTGTCCACATCTCCACGTCACGACACGTGGCACGGTTGACGGTACGTTGACGTGACGTGTAAATTTACGTCAACGTAACGTAAAATGCACATCACGATATAGCAACATTGCACGTCGCCATGCCTTGTAAAACTGCTACATTCTTCACGACTGATCTAGATATAGACCGCAAAATAGGTATTCTGTTTTTGCTGTTGTTAAAAATGGAGAAAGAGAAGAAAAAAGACGTGCATTTTTAAGTTACGTTGACGTAAATTTACACGTCACGTCAACGTACCATGCCACGACCGCACCGTTCCACGTTGACGACGTCGTGGCGTGGAGATGTGGACAGGTCCATACAATTGAGTATTTAAACAAAAATTTTTTTTGTGATAAATGGAAAGATCATATATAAGTTTTATAACAAAACAATTTTCTTTTATTGTTTTTCGCAACAATTCAAAAGTTATTAAAAAAAAAATACCGAAGACACGCCGGCAGCTCCCGCACTACCCTAGCGCGTGTGACGTCACATTGTTAATGTTCACCACAGAACACTAAAAACAGTAGAACTGACATACCACGTAATGTTTAACAAACGAATGTTTTGATTGGACGCGTACTTCTAAACGGTTTAAAATCAGTTTGTGGATTTACTAAAAATTTTAGCTACGTAGATTGGTATTATACTTAGCGCAAACAATTTTGACCTTAAGCGTCAACGAAATAAGGTAAATATTGGCGTATACTATTGAAATATATATGTCGCAATCATCTGGTTTAATCTGCGATTCGATCGAATGACTAGCGCATTCATTGAATGACACATTCAATTGAATGACTAAAGGACAACTCGTCAAGATGTTGACTGTAACGTTTAACGTCTTGACTAAAAGTCATATAGCGAAGTCGTTAAATGGGATGCTATTTTTTTTTTCAAGTAGCCGTTGACGGGGTAGTTATAGGTAAATCCACGCCTTCATATTATTTTATTAGTCATTACAAATAAATCACATTTATGTAAATGTAATCGATAAAATATCAACACAGTGCTATCAGCTGTGCGAGCTGTTTGACGCCATATTTGTTTTAGTGACTAGTAGCGCCGCAGTAGGAAGAAAATGAAGTACGTTCAATTACCTGACTGATTTCATGTCCGCTATCTTCAAAACGCTATGCTACAAATCGCTAACTAGTTGAACGTTGAGGGACGATCGTTCAATCGACGTTCGGCCGAGTCATTCAATTGAATGGTGTCATTCAATGAATGCGCTAGTCATTCAATCGAATCGCAGATTGAACCAGATGACTGCGACATATACACTGTGACGTCACATCTCAATCATGGCGCGTTTATAAGTCACGTGACTTTATTTAAATTTAATGAATTTTTTATTGTTTATAATTAATTGAAAAACATTTTTTTAAGGTTCTCGCATTAAATATCAATATTATTAATATTAAGGTTTTAAAATAAGTACATTATAAAAAAACAATATATATATTTTTTTAATAACTACTCAATTGCTTGTGATCTCGCGGTGTAGCTGCCAAACCGCGCGTTCGGACGCATAGAAATCGAGCCTAAGGCTGTGTTTCCACTGAAGCGGAGCGGAGCTTAGCGGTGCCTGAATTGACCAATCGTGCTATTCCAGCGGAATGACAGCGAAGCGGAGCGAAGATTTCGAGCATGGTGATTGGTCAATTCGGCACTGCTAAGCTCCGCTCCGCTTCAGTGGAAACACAGCATAACTGTGTTAAAAGTCAACACACCTGCTTCCGTTTGGTACTGCAGATTAATTCACGTTCTTGTTACGTTGAAATGAATTATTTTTATAATTATTCTACCTTACAAGGCAATTAAAATCGGCTTTAAGTTAATGATGTATATGAAGATGTTTTCCTTATTACGAGTACAACGCCATACAGTATTATTATGTAAATACCAGTCGTTATATTAAAAATTATTACACGAAAAAATGTGAGTACATAATCCCTTTTCGAGGCCACATCTGTTGCCTCGAAAATTTTAAATTTGAAATCTATCAATTCAGTACTTTAGAAATGCATCTTCGCGTCGCGTTGCGGTCTGATTTGACCCTAACATTGAATTGACATTAATTCGACCAAACGACGTAGGTCCGTCAACTGCCTATGAATCAATTTCTTAGATGGTACCTGTGCTAAGCTATACACATTCGTGTTAATAAGCGTGGGAGGCTACCACAGGAGGCTACTCAGATTATCCTATCTAAAGTTCGACCATAATATCGAGGAGACATCGCCGCGGCACGGGGTTTTCAAATTAACTCCGGCTGCATTAGCCGAAGTTTCACGAGCGTGCATTTAACGATGCGGTCTAAACCTAACTTCCAATACGAGCCGATATTGCCAGAACAAGTTTATTATGGCTGTTGCGACAGATATAGGCGTTTGATTAAAATAATTATTAATACGTTTATTAGCTGTTAATCTTTGTAAATAAAAATCAATACAAATTGTCTTAGTCTGAACCTACGAAGTCTGAACCGATTTAGCTAATTTTAGTCTAGAAATATTCAACAGTCTAGGGAAGGTTTATATAAAGAGGGAAGTGATACGAAGTTCACGGGTTCATCTAGTATCTAACAATTTAGCCAAGAGTTAACGCGATGCTCTGATATGAAGACCTTCTTTTACAAGGTAGTAAGACGTGATCGCGGGATGACCTGACTGAACTCATTTTACACATTTTCATGTGCACACACAATTAGGGAATGCAATACCGGGATACCGGGATCCCGAAATACCGGGATCCCGCATGCATTATGCGGGACTAATCCCGGTCGAAAATTTTGCGGGATACCGCGGGACTAGCGGGATTACAAAGAAATGTGATTCATATGAGTAACTTTGCGCGCGGGGGTGCGCGAACTGGCTACAGGCAGCCCGCTTAACAATTTAGCTTCAATTCACCTATAATTCACTTTAAATGACAATTGAACTAACCAGCGTGGATGCTGAGCGAGCATTTCTGGAAATGCTCGCTCAGCGGGCACAAGGACACAAGGTTGTGTCGAATGTCAGGAACCGTTTCGGAATCTTTGGGCATAATTTTTACCTATATTTCGAAAAAAAATTCGATAACAGATAGACATAAATACGATTTTTTAAAGTTTTTTTTTATCTATTTTTATTACGAAGCCATTTCCAAAAAAAATGATTAGTTTTTCTTTCATTTCTTAATTTTTGACGTGATAACGTCTTATAATTCGATATGGGCTGCGCGCACGAAAAAACATGACGCAATATGCGGCGTTACCTCGCTGATCGCTCAGCGGCGTTCCATTTATCCTCTCAAGTCTCTCAACAACCGTAAGGCCCACCTGGGCCGCGTTCTTTGTTTCGATTATATTACGTATTTCGATGACTTAGATAATACTTTTGTATGAAGAAGTTTGGTTAGTTTTGACCTTTGATACATTGACCACACTCTGAATGAAAAATAAATAAACAATCTGTGAGCTATTAGTATTATTTCGGCTATTCAAAATTGTGCTCTATTTCCTACGTGTCAAGGTATGACTTGCGCTTTGTTCGAAGATTTTACTGGATTTCACGAATGTATGTAGCGTTTTGTATTGCGAATAGTTTATTTTACTCATTATAAATATTTTTAGACAATCATTTGAAAGAAATACATCGAAATAACTTTAGGTTTCGAGTGTTATAATGTAGTTCACCCAAACATAAAATATGGATTGTATGTAAGGATATTTCATATTACATTAATTTTACAAAGAGGGTAGGTCGGGCGCCATTTTTTTTTGCACATTGACCTGCCAACTTTTTTGCATAGATTTTTCCCGGAACTGAGGGGTTAAGGCTATGACGTTGTCACGTTCAACTATCGTCAGTAAACCGACTTTAAAGACAACCGATTTTTTTATAAAGTCTGAAGTATGGAGGTGTTAATAATTAAACCCTTGAAAAAAGTGTCCGACAAAGTTTGTTTTATTTGAGATTCTAAGAATAAAACGGGGTCTATCAAGTAAAGTCATTATAACGATTTATTTTAAAAGTTTAAATCCACCCAGCGGGATCCCGCAAATACCGGGATCCAGCGGGATTGTGATGGTTCAATCCCGCAAATACCGGGATTGAAATTCTCTTGTGGGATTGCATTCCCTACACACAATGCACGAAGCGAGTTCGGACGACCAGCGATTAGTACAGTACAATCTGTCTTAGTGGGACTTAAGTGTCTGTACTCCAACCCCACGTCGCAGACAATACGTGTTTAGTGTTCTGTGAGATATTTATAATAATATTGGCCAAGATGCCTGAATTAAATAATAAATAAATAAATTGCTCGTTCATGCTTAAACCGCATGGTATAGAGATTTTTCTGTGCTTTTACGGGATCACTTTGAACACCATACTAGGATAGTTCTATCACAGAAAATACACAGTTTTCACGAGATAACCGAAATAACATCTCATACTATTTTTTTCTACATCCATATACTAATATTATAAATGCGAAAGTATGTTTATCTGTCTGCCTCTGTCTGTTACCTCTTCACGCCCAAATCACTGAACCGATTTTGTTATTTGGTATGGTATAAGTCAGGGGTCACCAATTAGTTTCGCTCGGAGTCCGTTTTAAAACATGAAATGACCTTCGCGGTCCACACATTTTATAAAAAAAATGTATAGTAAGTGTAACAAAGGTAATTACGGAAATTACAAAGGTATTTATTATCAATGAGAAAAGTAACCATTTTTTTAGGTAAATATCTCTCAGAAGTTTGGAGTGAAATATTGTAGCAAGCTACAGATATTGACATTAAATCCTGGAGATGTTGAAGTCCTAAGATGAACGAAGATCATCTTCGAACATGCTTGGTCCGCACACAATGGGTCGGCGGTCCGGATGCGGACCGCGGTCCGCCATTTGGTGACGCCTGGTATAAGTATACCTCTAGTCCTGGAAAGAGACATATTAGGATACTTCATATCCAGAAAAAAGGACGGTTCCTGTGGGATAAACGAATTTCGGCGCAACTGAGTTGCGGGCGACATGTATAGTGTCACATGGAAGCAGCGTAAGTGCGTATTCGCCCCACAAATATTCTGCTCACATTGTGATATCTTTGCGATCAAGACGCGTAAATCGAGCTTGAGAGGTTTACGCGGTGTGAAATGTGTGAGGTAATGTGTGGACGAGGTAACGACCGCCATTAATGCCGAGGATTTGAATTCACTGCTCCCGTGCTCACTAAGCCGGAAACTATTATGTTTTTGATGTTTATTTTCTGTGTAATATATAAAGCAGTGTCTTTCTAAAATTAGGATGAATCTGTTTTGCATAAACTACAGTTTTAGTAGTGGCTCTACTTTTAGGCGCCTCCGTACGAAACTTAATTGATATAATTTTATTGTGTAGACCAGAAGAGCCTTAGTTACAACCTGTATGCATAATTATTATTATATCTTATTAAAAGTAAGTACATGCAAACATAACGTTTTTGAAGTGAAAACTTCTTTAGCGGCGTTGAGCACTTTTGTGGGATGGTTAAAAACTGTGAAACTCACGTCAGATTCTCATGCTGATCGAAAAACCAAGGAAAAAACGTAGGACGGTTGGAGAGTAGTGTTGTAACATCGAAATCGATTAATCGAACAATCGACTGTTTTTTTTTTGATTGTCGATATTTTTTAATCGATTGTAAGGGTTTCGATTAATTAAAAAATCGATTTTTTAAAAATCGATTTTCATAAAAAATGGGTTAAAAATTTAATCGATTGTAAGGGTTTCGATTAATTAATTAAAACGATCGTTTTTTTTTAATTATTATTTTTTTTATTTTATTTTATTTTTTTTATTTTTTTAAATCGATTTTCATAAAAAATGGGTTAAAAAATAATGCACAACGTTAATAATCAAGTTTTCACTTCTGCCGGCACTCCCGGAGTGCAACCCGTCTTTTTTTTTAAGTTTGTAAGTACATAATGCAACATAATTGATATTCGCGTCATATTTCTTAATTTTGCGTAAATACACTCATTACTCTTACGCCATGCAGCTGATACCCTAAAATGTTTCGTTTTTGCTACACGAGCCACCATCATTCACGTCATGAAATTCTATTCCGCCCTCCGGGTGTGTAAAATGATGAAATTGCTGCCATGAGAATTTACCATGGAGCCCAAAATAACCTTCAATAAATAAAATTGTTGTGCCAGAAACATTTTAGATGAAAAGCACCTAGAACACCTACAAACATGATTTGGCAATTTACTGCTCACAAAAAGGGTGACATGTATATAAATATAGCGTCAGCTTACACTGAATCGAAACGGCCTGGTAAATTCATCATGTTGTTGTGGCGGTACCCACAATTCGCCTAACAATCCTGCATCGCGCTATCGAAGTTTCGGAGAACGGCAAGATATATACAACATCTGAAATGACGTCAGTGGGCTTCGGCCTGACCGGGCATACCACCTCGCTCGGTCGGAAGATCTTCCTTTGGCCTCCATACATTATTCCCACATTGGTGACCCTCGACAGAACACGCCTCCTTCATCATCATCGCTCCCCGCCCCTCCGCACCGCGCCAGCCAGCATCGCCTCATCGGGTACATCGTCCACTAGCCGCAACGTACCGCGGCCTGGGCGACTCCGCATCGGCATCAACGGGCTTTCTCACTACACCGACCGGTCAGCAAGCAGAGCAAATCTCTCCTGGTCAGCACGTAGCATCGGCTTCGCACGGCAGCTTATCCGACTCACTGGATCCCGTGCAGCAGCTTACAGTTCCGACTCACTGGGACTCACTGCAACAGTTCCGACTCACTGGAACTCACTGGCACTGGCGACTCAAGCGACAAGATTTCAAGATTCGACCTCCGGTCTTCGGGGGGGAGTGATGTGGCGGTACCCACAATTCGCCTAACAATCCTGCATCGCGCTATCGAAGTTTCGGAGAACGGCAAGATATATACAACATCTGAAATGACGTCAGTGGGCTTCGGCCTGACCGGGCATACCACCTCGCTCGGTCGGAAGATCTTCCTTTGGCCTCTACGCATTATTCCCACATTGTTAAGCAAAGTCGCATTGCATATCGTTACGTATCGTGTGGGGTACCCGTCCACGTCATACTTTTAGTAGGCCCGATAATCGGCCATGATTGAAATTTCATTTTATACTGACTCGCGCCTTTTTTGTATAAAGCATTCTTGAGCTATTGCAATCAATGGGTTCTTTTTATCTCCTACCAAAAAATAAATTGTTCATCGATTATGTTATCTGACGTAAGTTACTTCCTAAAAGCAGGGACATATCATATTTACTTACCCAACATTCTGATAACCCTCCGCTGGGACACGCCGTTCCGGTACTGCATTTTGCCGTTCGGCTTGTCACTATCTGTGGACAGTTTTTTCACCGGGTGCAACACATTCGAGGTCCGCAGTTTAATGCCTATCAGCACGTACAGCACCGTGATCAGCGACATCGGCACCACGAAGAATATGAAACTAGATATCACAAACACTTGGTGCACGCCGTGTCCTTTTACCGTGCAGGCAGTGATCACCTGATCGTTGTCCGTGTAGCTCACCAGGCCGAACTGAACCGCTTGGGGCACCGCAGCGCATAGCGCGCAGATCCAGATGGCTATTATAAACCGCACCGCTCGCGACAGCTTCGACATGGTATGCGACATGAACGGGTGGCATATGGCGATGTATCTCTCTACGGTGAACGACGTGATCGTCAATACCGTCGCGTTGGCTGATGTTTCCGATATCAATCCTAATGTTATGCAGCAGGCCTCGCTGAGCGGGTAGGAGAACGGGTTCCAAAGCCTGTGCAACTCAAGGGGCAGCCCGCATATGAGCAGCAAAAAGTCCGATATGGCCAAGCTGAAGAGGTAGAAGTTGGTCGCGGTGTGCATCGACCGGATGCGGCTGATGACGAAGCAGATGCTGATGTTGCCGAGGATCCCGGAGACGAAGATGACAATGTATGTGACGCTGAGCGGCAGGATGACGTCGAGGCTGTCGGGCTCGGAGAAGGACGGCTCCGCGACGGTCACGTTGGACCCGTTGTACACCAGCACATTCTCAATCGTGTCCATCTTGGGGACAGCCGGCACATCGCCTTGTATCTGCAAGAATATAAAATATTTTAGTATTTAGCATTTTGAAGAAGAGAAATGCTAGTTTCTTTGGAATTAGGCGTCGACCTTCGTCATCATAAGAATAAGTACTTTCTTATTGTTATTTAAGTAGATACATAATTTTAAAAGTTTTCAAAATACGAGTAGTATATCTATCACAAACTGCATGAATCTCTCTTTCTTTCATGATAGTTTTTTTCTAGCTGTTCATTTTCCACGCTATATAAGTCCTTTTACTTGCACTCTGTGCGTCGTAACTCTCAGTAAAAATATTGATGACGCTACGAGCGGACCATTCAATAAAATGTTACGATATTCAACAGCAGTTAAATCGAGTTTAACGATTTGTCCATCTTTCCGAATCGTATACTAATATTAAAATATCTATGCTAATATTATGGGCGTTTACATAGCGACGGTAACGACACGACACGATACCACAGAATAGATAAGGGCCACCGAACAAATAATACAATTTCAAGTTGGCCGACTATCGTACAAACTAAATTGCGTAGTGTCGCAATTTAATTGGACAACTTCATCGTGTACCTACGCTGCCAGCCGCAGACTTTTAGATTTAGTTGGTAACGGTGTTGCTAGCCTAGCGACGTGCGTGTTAAAATGCGTAAAAAGCACGCTTTTATTGTGGCACTAATAAAACGAAGGCGAAAAGAAAGGAGAATATTTTGGGTGCATTCAATATTAAGTGACAGCATATTAGAATTAGTACGATAGTCGGTTTGTACGATAGTCAGCCAACTTGAAATTGTATAATATGTGCGGTGGCCCTCTATTCTGTGGAGGTATCGTCTCGTGTCGTTATCGTGCAGTGTGGAAACGCCCTATGAATGCGAAACTGTCGGTCTGTTTGTCTGTTACCTTTTTTGCGCCGATACCGTTGAAGCGATTTGGCTGTTTGGTAATATAGGGTAAATGACTAGTATATTAGACAGTACTAGTCATTGGAAAAAGCACAAAAACACCATATTTATTAATTGTTGCTTTAAAAACTGACTGTTTTTCTTTAAAAACAGGCGTTCTTTTACTTCAAAAACAGGAAATTTTTAAAGCAACATTAATAAATATTGTGTTTTTGTGCTTTTTCCAATGACTGGTACTGTCCAATCTACTAGTCATTTACCTTAGCTAATTTGAGTCACGTTATAAAGTATAGAATACTATTTATCTCGGAAAAAATTAAATTCAAAATTTAAAAAACCTCTAACACAAAAAACTTAATTTTTCTTTAAAAAGGAAAAAAATTATGAAATACAATTAATCCTAAAGAACCTAAAAGTAATTAATATTTCAAAAAAATACTTGATACTACGCGTTGGAAACCCCTTGGTTAAGTTAGTAATTAAATTGTTAGGTTTGGAGCTAGGAATAAGGGTATATAAAAGAATAAACAATTTGTTTGCTCAGTATTGAATTCAAAAGAGTATACAATAAAACATCTGTTTGTGATTTCATTTTAAATGCTTTTAGTGTCGTTAATTTTTAAATCATATATTGTATTTAAATTATGGGTTTGTGTTGAACACGCGAAGTCGTTCGATTTTTAAATCGAAACGACCTACATAGTACATTAATACTACCCATAATATTAGGGCTTTACTTTTTATCTACGAATAGTAAATAGTTTTTATTATTCGTACCTATGAAATTGCCGTTTTGTTTGAAAATAGTTAAAACACTTTTTTTCTTCGCCTATTTATGTTTATTTTTTTTTATTATTATGTATTAATTATATTTATCTTTGCCAACGCAGTGGCAGTTTATGGATGCCCTGCTTAAAAAAATCAGCTGGACGGGAAACAACAAACTCTTCAAAGGCGTTTCGTACTTAGGTTCTGTCAGGAGTAGATTTTTTTTTCGCTAAAAAGTCCAAATGTTAAAAAAATATTTGTCGGTAGGTGCGTGGAGTATGGTGGATGACGGAGAGCTTACGAACCCAACTCTCGCAGCATAGAGACGGTCTCTTGTGCATTGTGGGGTCGCGCGTTGTCGTGAAGGAGCAGTGCAGACGACCGATTGACCAAAACTGGTAGCAGACGGTCGAGCTTCGCCATCATTGGTCAGTTCTTCAATGTACACATATCTGCAGTAATTCTCTCGTCACTTTGTGAAAAGCTGTGATGAATCACACCAGCACTAGACCACCAAACTGTGACCTCACCTTTCTAGGGGTCATGTTTTCGTTTTGCACATTGCTTTGATACCGAACCAGGATCTAACCGACTTGCTTAGCGCATTCGATTGTCAAATAGAATCCATTTTTCATCGCACATAACAATTCGGTTAAAAAGTCCTTCATTTCTGTGCCTATAAAGCAGCGCAAGGCAGGTCTCGACGCGTATATTGTTACGCTGGCGATCGTTAAGTTCGTGAGGCACACATCTATCGAGTTTTTTTTACCTTACCAGTCTATCGCAAATAGACCAATATTGTTTTTGTTTGCTGCTAGCTCAGTTGTAGATTGAGTTTCATCAGCTTCCACAATCACCTTCAGCTTCCACAATCACCTTCAGCTTCCACAATCACCTTCAGCTTCCACAATCACCTTCAGCTTCCACAATCACCTTCAGCTTCCACAATCACCTTCAGCTTCCACAATCACCTTCAGCTTCCACAATCACCTTCAGCTTCCACAATCACCTTCAGCTTCCACAATCACCTTCAGCTTCCACAATCACCTTCAGCTTCCACAATCACCTTCAGCTTCCACAATCACCTTCAGCTTCCACAATCACCTTTCGCCATCATTGTTGACCTTAGTTTCTGGACGACCTAAATTAAACTTAGCACAACATCTAAAGTCTTTATGCTATTTTCACATGTATATTTATTAGTTCCGACCAAAACTGATTTTTCAGCCGAAAACGAACTTTCGGTCTTACTCTCTGAGTGCCGAGTGTGAGTTTATTGTTTCGGCGTTCATTTCTCAAGTCGAAATTCTCAGAACAGAACCGAACAAACCAATAACGGGTTGTAAGTTCGTTTGTACAGTTCCCTCCGTGAACGTCGTTGATGTAACGTGCCGTTTGTGGCACCAACGCCACGAAAGAACTCATCGATACTAATATTATAAATGCGAAAGTGTGTCTGTCTGTCTGTCTATCTGTTACCTCTTCACGCTTAAACCGCTGAGCCGATTTTGCTTAAATTTGGTATGGAGATACTGTGAGTCCCGGGAAAGGACATAGGATACTTTCTAACCCGTAAAAATGCACGGTTCTCGCGCGATAACCTAATTTTGGCGTCACGGAGTTGCGGGCATCATCTAGTTTTCCATAATCACACAAAATTTCAAAGTATCCAAGAGGAAAAATATTGAAATGTAAGGAAAATACAACGCTAATCAATAAACAAAAGACTGACTTTGTAAATTGAATGTCATATTTTTAAAACAAAATGAATTTAAATTTAGAATTCATAGCCAATCAAAACTTTTTTTGTTTGAAAAGGTCTGTACTGCAATACGGCAATACCCATTTTTATTATGGTGGCAATGGTGGCAAACACGATCATTCAATTCCAATGGCGCGCGACAAAATTCGTTCCCTAAAATGGCTAATAAACGCTGCTTTGAAAGAGTTTGAAAGCTATTATTTGGAGTGCGTGGGTTATAGCTTTTCCAAGCGGACGGCTAGTACAGCGTAAAAACACTACTTATTTATTTTCTGAGGGACTTAATATATGTACCCACGCATCTACATCCGGCCAATATTTGCAGAGTGCCAATTATATAAAGGTCAAGTTATGGTGAAACTATCAGTTCCGAAGAAAAGCACGTGCCGGCTTTATGTTCGCTACCTAAACGTCAAATTAACAGTTGATTGGAATCTTAAAAAAAAACCTATGCGACCTTTCCATGTTAGCCATGATGGAACAAAAGATTACAAACGTGTAGAAGGTGCTTAATATTCGTCAATGATTGCCCATGATTGATGGTGCATGCTAGACTTTACAATAATTATATTTCATATATTTTGTGACATTCATCCATTTTTGTTCACATTTTTTTTTAAAAAGAATAATTGAAACCAAGGATACTTTACATAATATTATCATTATCACTTTATGCGCCTTTAGAGGTGCGCGTTTTCTGAGACAGGCAGAGCGCGCGTCATGTGTTTTCCCAAACATATATGTAGTACCTATTTAAAGTTCTATACTACGTATATACAGGATGTAACAAAACTAAGTGATAATACTTTAATGTGTGTATGTGTCCCCTGTACTATAGAATTCGCTGTAAAAATATCAGCACTAAAAGAGTTACTTTTTTTAAACTCTTATATGGGTTTCATGACGCCGAACTGGGGCGTTTGCCCATACAAATGTCAAAAAATTTTGCTCTTTCAGCGCTGCTACTTTCACAGTGAACTCTATACAAGGGACCCCCATAAAAACTCTAAATCATTATCACTTAGTTTTGTTGCAACCTATATAGTATTATGCTATATATAAAGTCTTTTTTCATACATTTCCACAAGCGCGTACGCGCAGATAACGCAGGTCTGCGGGGCTAAAATGGTCACATTTAGCAATTCCTCTCAATCAATTCAGCAAATGAATTGTCAAAACAGTCAAACTGACAAATGTCAAATCAGTACAAAATTACAGAAATGAATTGCAAGCAGAGTTGCATTTTGCGATTTTAGAAAAATGAATCATATTATGATTAATATCATGATTCTTCAAAGCGACCATTTTAGCCCCGCTGAACGCGCCCCGCTTCAATGTCCATGTTGTTTAATTCCGGGCTATAAATGAAGTAATAAAAGTTACAACTACGATTAATAGTTAATACAGAAACATTTATCCTGTGTAAAACCAACAAGAAACTTACAAGTTAACTCCGAACTGTGCCAAACAAGCTCTTTTAGAGGTCTACAAAACACACAGAAAGCCTTAAACACCGAATCTCTTCGGAACACTGAACAAACCTCAATTAACAGCCTACAGTATATTCGCGATAAGAAGACAGTGAATTATGTGTCACAATACGATAGTTCACTTTTATTGATTAATTACTAGCTGTGCCCCGCGGTCATAGTAAAAGGAGGGGAAGTAGGGTAACTCCGGCCCAATCCGCGATTTAATTACCTACTGTCTTAGGGTTGTCAATTTTAGGCGGCCGGCGGCGGCGCGGCGGCTTTTTGATGTGGGAGCGGCAAGCGGCTGTCCGCGCTTCGTTCGCAACCGCATGAACAGCGGCAACGTCGCGGTCTTCCGACTTTTAATAATAATAAGTGACTCTTGATTGTCCATATTTCTCTCAATTTTCGTGCATATTTGCATGCATATTTCGGCACTTGGATCGTGCATATAATCCGATGTCTAAATAAAATTATAAATATACCCTTTAAAACAACATTAAAAACTAACGCCTGTCTCTTAGAGGTACATACTATAAACAAATCTGTTGTTATGATTCGAACTTTGCTTTATGTGTATAATTAATAATATCTGATTTACAATTAGTCAATTACCTACTTATTTTGACTTACGATTTAAAATAAGTAATTGACTGTAATTAGTTGATATAATATACCTACAATACAGATAAATCGGCATTACTAAACGTAAACAAAGCAATAGCGGCAAATTAGTTGACTTATCAAAAGTACTTACCTAAAACATTCTCTTATATTTTATACTATGTTCTAGTGGGAAAGTTTGTGTGATAGAAAACTAATACAATAAAAAAATAAGTAAGTAGCTGATCATCAAGTAAAAATTATATTATGGTAGAATAAGTGAGTAGTACTTACCTTTCCTGTTCAACTGGTAATTTAAACAAAGACAATGCTGGAATTGTTGCATTACTATTAAAACACCCAAACACACAGCAATATTTATTACTCCTGCGATTATGATCGGACATTTTTGATTCGTTTGGCGCGGCGTGGCGCGACGCGTTCGTGCAGCGTAAAGTGCAATGACGTAAGGTAAAGTGTTAGCCCCACAGAATACAAATTACTCACGGAGGTTAGCCCCGACTGGTATGGTCCGAAAACGGTTCGAGATTTTAATAAGTGTGCGTGCGGCGACGCATTGATACTATGGCGCACACATACAAGCCGCGCGCGGTGCCTTTGTATGAAGATAACTTACTTCCCCTCCTTATACTATGCCGCGGTGCTACCCACGGTTTTTGAGTGAAATATAATAATAGACTATGAAAAGTATAGGAGAGAAGGTGGTTGTGATATTTTCAGCTAAATAAGAACTTCACAGCTTGGACAAACTATAAAAAGTATTCATGCCGCGTTCGTCACAGTGGTAATGTGGCCCCCCACTTTGTTTATCAAGCATTATTTATAAAATATAGGAGTCAGAAACCTAAAAAATACATTATATGACTTCTTATTCATTTGTTTAAACATGTCTTATTGGGAATAAATAAAACTCGTGCAGGATAATCGAAAGTTTTAATTATTCTTAATCAATCACATTTGGTATTTTGAGATCAAGTGATGGTAATGTGGCCCCCCGGGGATATCACATTAAATGTATAATTGCACAAGTGAAACTTAACGGCAAAAATCACAAATGTAATAGTCACCTTTGGAGCCTCCACAGGCTACATAGCCCATTAGTCAAAAATTTGATACTGTACCCATGGCTCTCCAGCTCTGTCATTGGAACAACATTACGACCAATGTGAGGGGGCCAAATTACAATCATTGCTAATATTTAAACAAACGTACCAAAAATATTTATTAAATGTATAATTTTATATTTACCTTTTAAATTCCGTAGGAGAACAGTTTGATGTATCCGATGTTTGAACACAAAAGCCAAATATTTCTGTTTCTTAACAACTATCGAAATAAAATCACACACACTTAAAAGTTTCGCTGGTCGCAAGTTTAACTCGATCGAATGACAATCGAACTTGACAGCCTCTGTTGGATTTGTACGGTGCTAAATTAGTAGCATGCAGCGAGCATCCCGTTCCACCAAAATTATACTGGATAGCGTTGTTAAAAATTAAAATATTGAAGGGGGCCAATATATTATGTGCAGGGGCCACATTACCACCTTTTCCCTGTACTAAGGATCATACTGTGATGATGCACATGCATGGTAGTGATGATCATGCTGCTGTGATTTACACAGTAGCATATTTAATAGTTTCCGTTCTTAAAACAACCCTGTGACCTCCAAACTCGTATTTACAAGAAGTCAGGAGTTATCATAAATTATAAATGCGAAAGTGTGTCTGTCTGTCCGTCTGACCGTCTGTCTGACTGTCTGTCTGTCTGTATATTACCCTTTCACGCTTTCACTTCCGCTGAACCGATTTGGCTGAAATTTGGTATGGAGATAATTTGAGTCCCTGGAAAAGACATAATATACTTTTTTCCCGGAAAAATGTACGGTTCAAGCGCGATAAACGAATTTTGGCGCAGCGGGGTTGCGGGCGTCATCTCGTCATATTATATTTCTCCCTCTTTCTACTCGTAGATAATAGTACAAGGCATAGGTATGGATGCAATAATAATAATTATGTACATAGCAACACCAATAGGCTGTTTACGGCGTACACGGCGGTCGGCGCCCGCGCCGCAGAGGCGACGGCGTCGCCGCCGCGCGCCGCGCGGCGCGTGCGTATCGTATTCAAGTTCTAACCGGAATGTCAGGGCGCTGCGAGCATTTTGAGTGTCATATGATTTTAAACTTTATCTTCATTAATGTAATACATAGTAATTAGTATCGCTTGAGAAAGGCGCAGGCGGCCGCGAGACTTTCGAAGTTTCTCAAGCGATACTATGTATTACAATAATGAAGATAAAGATTAAAGTCATATGACACTGAAAACATGCTCGCCGCGCCGCTGGGTGTGATTCGGCTCATCCTTCGATCGCGGATTCTTGGAAATCTATTGTTCTGGCGGCCACATGTGGCCGCTTGGGAGTTGAAGCGTTAAATTGTTAAATTACTTAGCACGTGTTCACTTACATTTTTTTAAATGTATTGTTTAAAATTGTCTACGTACCTGATATTTGGAGTATGACTCTTAACGAATTGTAATAAGATACGTAGAATATACGCGATAGTTTACTAGGTAACTAAAAAGAGTGAAATTATTATTTTTAACAAAAAATGAAAACCGACTTCCAAGGTAAAAACAATAATAACATCCTTATAATATGAACTAAAAAGTATAAAATAATTTTTCCTATCTCGTAGTGCCTTTTTCCGAATTCGGCTAAACCTCAACTAAGGACCCTGAGCCATGTAAGGCCAATTTAACGGGAAAATGCTTGTTAGGGAGATCGCAGACGACAGACTTTGATCGCACAAAAGTCTGTCGTCTGCGATCTCCCTTATTCGTTTATTAACTAAATAAATTAAGAAAACAAATTATCAAGTAATGCTCTGTTTCATAAGGTATCATATTATTAATATCTTTTTTACCGAGCTTCAATAGCCATTCAATAAACTTAAGTTTTGTTAAGGCTCTTCCAAATGGCCTTGCAAGAAACACAGCTCCAAACAAGGCCAATATTATACGTCAGTCGTTTAACTTGAAAATAGAGTCACAATTATTTATTTATTTGCTTTTACTAAAACAACATTATAATTTCTTTCAATTAAGCATCAAATGCTCAGTATATTTATATCATCTAAAAAAACTATGACGAACATTGCTTGAACATCGTCTTATAACTAAGAATATATAAATGGAAATTCTTTTAAAATAGTAGCAATGAGTGTCACATTGACACCTTATAACTAATTGCCAATGCGTTTTATAATACAAACAAAAACTTTTTTAATCTAAAATGGCCTTCTTATGGGCCCGTTCTTTATAAGGCCAAAATGTTCAATATGCGTGTATAAGTTTAATAATCCTAATAAGTAAAGATGTTTTAAAAAACAATATTATTTTAATTGTTACGGTACGCATCGAGAACTAAATATAACTGTTTATATGTTAATGATGTTGAGATGTTCCTTGTAAAGTTTATGTTCCCTAGCAAGGCCAACTATCAAATCTTTGGTTGGGCCTTATAAGGAACCACCGGCCTTCCTAGGAACATTACCAATATTTTTTAACGTAAATAGAGGCATAAGTAGATTTTCTTTTATTAGTACCATACATATATCCCTATACGATAATGCCCTGTAATAAAATTTGAGATAGACATAGGTTATGTAACTAAAAACTAAAGTTTTTCAGGGTGCGGAAATTACAATTGTAGCCTCGACAACCAAAGTCTACAAACAGTGAGATCTCACTGCCATAATAGCGGCGCAATCGACTCGCCGCCGCGTTTGTAGCCATAAGTTTGATGGATCTAAGTGTGTAGTAGAAGGAAAATGTCTTTACATGACGATAACTGCGACTTTTTGATAGTTGGCCTTCAAAGGAACATGACCTTACATGGCTCAGGGTCGTTATTTCTGTACTCAATCTTCATCACATGAAGTCGGTGTCAGTTCCAAAAGTTTCAAATTTTCTGTCAGAGAAATGAAAATTCAGCTATATCTGGTACCGACTTCAAAATGATGAAGATTGAGTACAGAAATAGTTGAGGTTTAGCCGAATTCGGAAAAAGGTACTATGAGATAGGAAAACTTATTTAATACTTTTTAGTTCATATTATAAGGATGTTATTATTGTTTTTACCTAGGAAGTTGGTTTTCATTTTTTGTTAAAAAGAATAATTATTTTTATTATGCATATTTATTTTTATTTTAAACCCTACCCTGTTAAATATAACTAGCTATATGACTGAGCTTCGCTCGGTATTCAAAAAATTAAAAAAACACACATAAAATGACATTTTATGAAAATGATTCCTAGCTAGATCGATTTATCGCCCCCGAAAACCCCTATATACTAAATTTCATGAAAATCGTTGGAGCCGATTCCGAGATTCCAATTATATATATACAAGAATTGCTCGTTTAAAGATATAAGATATATCCTACATATTGATAGCTGAAATTATATGGATGATAAAGGTGAAAATAAACATAAGTAGGTAGGCGGGGCGGCATTTTTCAGTTTTTGCCCCGCCTAAAAAAAATTGAAGATCCGGGGCTGGTACAACGAGATATCTCACCTGTATCTCACTCTCGTGTGTAGTTAGTTATATATTATCGATATCGTCATAATGTCAAAATCATTTTTTGACATTATGTCGATAGATTTTGACGACAGATCTGTACGAGAAATGTATGTCATGTTAGAGCGCTTACAGACGAACGGCACGTGTCGGCGGCACGCGTCGGCGGCAGTCGACGGCAGACGACGGCAATCAAGCGGCACGTGTCGGCGGCAGTCGGCGGCAGTTGTCGGCAGCCGTCGACAGTTTATAACGCTTGCAGTTGTGACGTAACGCGTAAAGGTATGCGTCCACAGGTCAGTATAGTACGCAACGGACGTTTCGCATCAGACGGATATTTTTTTTACAGTACGTCTCACTGTATCGGCAGCGTACGGATTACCGACTAGCTAGTATGTTTATCTTCAAATTAGTCCAAACAAAGTTCTTAAGTCAACATTTCTGCTTTCGACTTTTCCATCCATACCCCTCTTTTGAGCATTCATTTACTAGGCTAAACAGTAATCCGTAAACTGCCGATTCAGCGGACGTACTGTGAAAAAATATCCGTTTGATGCGAGATGTCCGTTGCGTACGATACCGACCTGTGGTCGCTTACCTTGCGGGGGTACGTCACAACTGGGGACCTACCACCACCTCTACTAACCGACATCGAGAATTTATTACTTCAACGTCAAGCTAGCGATCTTAAAAAAGTTGATATTTCACAGCGGATTTAACATTGTTTTGCATGTTTTACTGTTTTTTAGTAAAATTATATTTAAAAAGTGAGTACGGTAATGTTGTTGTAATCTTACAACAAAGTGTTCTGGAAACATGATAGTTTTAGGAAAGGTCGTGGTAGGCCCCCTGCAAGCGTCATAAACTGTCCAAGGCTGCCGTCGGCTGCCGTCGACTGCCGCCGACTGCCGCCGACACGTGCCGTCGTCTGCCGTCGACTGCGCCCGACACGTGCCGCCGACTGCCGTCGACTGCCGCCGACACGTGCCGCCGACACGTGCCGTTCGTCTGTAAGAAGCCTTAGGGTCAATAGAGATGAAGAGACAAACCATCAAACATCGAGAAAACATGTAGACAAAATTTTCTCGTTTGCGCATCTTAGGCCGGCTGGAGATAAAAATCGTGCTCAAAGTTACATTACGTTACTTACATACATCCCAAGCTAATAAAAGCTGCAAGCTAACCAGAAACATTTTTTTTTTTTTGCTTTTCAAAACCAAGTGCAATGTATACTTATCATAATTTTAATTATACTGAACTCATCAATCCCCAAGCGGCAGCCGGCTGCCACAGGACAGTTAAAAATCTATTGTGTCTGTGATACCCACGATGGAGGTGCTACGTACTTAATTATTGTAAATTGTGAGAAAAAAAAAACGTGATACATTAAGAAAGTGTTTTCTTACTGAAGTATGTTTAATTAGGAGCTTAACAAACAAAGATATATTTGGACGTGTACGTTTGTCGTTTCCTTTATTTTTTAATTAATCAAGGGCTCTTTTGAGACGTTGTGACATTTAATTAGGTATTATGTGATTTACGATGTGTAAGGAAAATTCCAAAAGAATATTTTTTAATTAATTAAAATAATAAATCAAAAAATAATTTAAAGAATTTTTCTAAATTTTAATTGCGTAACCATTTTTCTTTATTGTCCAAATTATTTAAAAATTAAGCAGCGTATTTAAAAGAAATTTTCCAAAATAGCCCGGCTTTTGTTTTGGATAATAATTATTAGCAACATTTGCGCTCGACTGATTCAACTGATTCGTAGGTCTCGTTAGTGAATTATTATTAGTAAATAATACGTACATACAATAATTAAGGATGTGCCGATTGTGTAGACAAACATCAATATAATTAGACAACACAATCCCCGCGCTCGTCGATCGATCACGGACCAATATAGTATGCGGATATCGACAGGAACTAGCGTGGGTGGGCCACGAGAAGCGACGACTGCGGCTGCGGCTTCAGGAATCCCTAAGTTTGAATGCTGCCCGTAACTTGATAGGACCGAAATTCGATTATTGCACTTACTTTACGTTGTAAGACTATCCAATATCTTTTTCCGGGACTCAAAATATCTCTGTACCGAAGTTTAGCAGATTTCCTTTGAAAAATTAGCCACCAATGACCGTCAATGCTAAATAATAATTATTTGGACCTTAATAAAGTTCATGAATAGAAGAAAGCCATTCGATACTTGCTATGCGAATTGCATTAATAAAATGAAATATACTAAATTTTATGAAAATCGTTGGAGCCGATTCCGAGTTTCCAATTATTTAGATACAAGAATTGCTCGTTTAAAGATATTAGAAAGATTAAAGTTCGCTACGGTAAAGCATTAGTGGCCACGCACAAGGGTCAGTTGGGAAGTCTCTGTAACGATATGAAATTACAAAGGGAGCTGTTTCCTGCGACTGAACATTATGCCGTCGTTGTGTTCAAGTTTGACTATCATCATTATGGGAAGGTTTACCAATTAAAATACCTCTTTTGTTTACATTTTGCTGCGTAAAGGAAATAATTATGTCATAATAATTGTTTAACAGTCGCGTGACGTCGAATCGACTCCTTTCAATACATGTTCGCTGATATTGTCGATATTTCTCGTTGAAATCATATCATTTTCTCATCAGCTTGTCATAATATATCTACCTACTAATTAAATAGCTTACACTTACTTTTCGCACCGCTTTTACAGCAAGGAGCTTAATTGTTATGGTCGCGGCGGCACCGGCGTCGAAACGACGCCGTGCCCCTCTCGTATTATTTTATATATGTAGTTTTCATATAATTGAGGCAAATTATATGTTATTATATTTATAAAAGTAAGTCATCGATGATAGATAATATCGAGTGTTATTGCTAGATAAAAAAATCGGGACTAGGATCAGAAATTTCCGACCTCTCTTTCTGCCCCTGCTTACACAAGATAAGCTACTTTAGGTCACCGGTTTTTGTAACTAAGTTTTTACTAAAATACATTCCATTTTCTAGACGAATTTATTACTATTGAAAAGAGCAAAAAACTTGAGAGGTATCAAGGGACACCCGAATGGAACGGAGTTATTTCTTATGTTCAAAAAATCTGTACATAATACATATATATACTCAAAAAAATATTTAAAAAAAAACGCGATCTATTGACGCCCAGGAATACTAACAACGCGTCACTGTTTATTCTCAAAAAACGCCATCTAGTTGACGCAGGAATACTGTCAACGCCCTCTGCCCTACCATGCAGTTACTAATAAAAAAAGTGTCGTTACAATTTTTTCGGCCTAGCCCCCTTTCGCAACGCGCGAAAAGGAACTCCGTTCCAATAATTATATTCATGAAATAATAGGTATAATTGCTGAATCAACTGTGTTTTGTTTCTCCGATTTATCTAATGCGTCTTTTCGGTTACAGCCCTTACAAAATGGCGCGCGCCCGCTTGAAGGTTAAACAAAATAATATGTGTATGAAGCAGTGGCGTGGGGTGAAAAAAAATAAAGGTAAAGCCGGACCAAAAAACGGCTAACTCGTGAATAAGCAAAATTTCAATTCTTGTAAAAAAAACGTGCAATAAATTACATACCTGTATTAAGTGTGTTAGTTTACCTTTTCCATAACTACTAGGGTGCTTTGCTTGCATTGTGTGCGTTGCATGCAGTGTTAGTGTTGTTAGTATTCACCACCTTCACCATACATGACATCACTGGTATTATATGAACAGTGCATGTCGAGTATGATAAAAGTGGCTTTAAAAAAAGCCGTTTTAAGCACACGTCACTCACACTCACACACCAAAAATAAGTGAATCCTGACTTGCCAGTGTAGATGTTTGTTACTCAATCATGCAAAAACTGGATTTAGATGAAATTTTGCATGCATACCATGTCAAACATGGAAAGGAACATAGGCTACCTGTCTGAAGTCCACGCAGACGAAATCGCGGGCAAAAGCTAATAGCAAAGAAATATCAGCAGAAATACGTACCTAAATGTTTAATTTTGTTATTTGTCGTCTGTCGTCGTTATTTAATATTCCTATTCTACAATCTGAAAAATTACCTAAGAATTATTATTTTTATCATTTCTCACCTAACCGTGTCACGACAAATTACAAAGTAAGTAAAACAAACCAACCTTTACGATGTAACAAACAAAAACACAACACAATCAAGCTAGCCCACTAACTTAATAAATAAAATTTTGCATATTACAATAATAACAGTACAAAATGAGTGCAAATAAGCGCGTAATATAATTGTTTAATTCATGAAGCCCCAAGCGGCCACATCCGGCCGCGATAACAATGAAAAAGCTATTGTGTCTCGTTTTGCCACGATCGATGGGTTGTGAATTGAAATGACAGCACGCGCCGGTCGGCCGCTGCAATTAGCGAAACATGCGAAACTAAACCTTAACACATGACAAATAAAGACTAGGTAGGCTATGTGGGATCGGCTTGTTGTTCGACAATATCGACGAGTCGTTTGCATGTAGTAGTAATGTGTATGTGTGCGTGAATTTCATACATTTCAAATGTTTGGATTCCCGATGTTTTGCGCGAGTTCCCCGGCCACCGCACACTATGGAGCAGTACGTACGCGTCCTGAGTGCGATCGTAAAAACGGGTATGTGTGCGTTTGCGTGATTTTAAATACATGGCGAATTATTTTTATGAAATTGTAGGAAGCGGGGTAAGCTATAATTATTAATAATAAAAAATGTATATATTAAAATTAGCCAAGGTAAGCCGGTAGGAATCGTGTTCTATGGAGGCTTCGCCACTGGTATGAAGTACGAACACAATATAATATTTTGTTTACTCTTATTAGCACTTATAATATTTTTATCAAAAAATGCTCTCATTTTTAGTTCTAGAGTAAGATAAGTTAGAGCTAGTATTTTAAATTATAATATTTATATTTAGTGCGAAACCGTAGATAAAAATGAAAAATAGTTTATTGTCTCTCTCAGTAAAAACATAATAATAAAATGAAACAAAACAAAATATAGACACAGGATATTACAAATTCAGGTGCGCAACCCTTACACTAAGAATCTTGTGCTGTAGGGGTTGACTAAATTCAATGTACCATCGAGGAAACTGATTCTTACGCAGTTGACGGACGGACCTACGCCATGTGGTCGGCTTATGTCAATTCAATGTTAGTTGCGATCGGTTGGATATGGGTTTGACTCAACGCGACCAAAATAGTTAGGTCCGCCATATGCCTAGGAATCAACTTCTCTGATAGAACATAACTAAATGGATACTAGGCATCCATTACACGGTAGGTTTTGCTGTCAGTTTTACCACAGTCACGGCTGTGACTGATGGATAACCTACCGTGTAAGAGCGTGACAGACGGTTTCATGAAGCTGATTAACGAAAATCTGGATATTTTGATTTTTGCTTCATGCAACCATCAGTCACGAATTTTGAGTGAGTGTTGTCACATCTGACAAAATTAGAAAAAAATTAGATACGTATACCTTTGAAAATGTTGGCTTTGACTGACATAAAACTGAAGAGAATTGAATGACCGTCTAATACCATTCGTCAGTCCATCAGTCACCATCAGTCAAACATGATTCATGATTGACGGAATTGACTGTCGCTTGCATGAGCTTGTAATGGATTGCCTTATAAAGATGACAGAAATGACAGAGAGAGGGCTTAAGGTAAGTATTTACTATTCACTTTTATTATTTCTAGTGTTTTGTGTGTGTGTGTGTGTGTGTGTGTGTGTGTGTGTGTGTGTGTGTGTGTGTGTGTGTGTGTGAGTATGAAAGTGGATATTATTTGTACCATTTTTTCAGAATCCTCGTAGTTAAGACTACCAAGCCAACGGATGACTGCTATATTGGCCTGTGTTTTATTCAAAGTGGTGAGTTTTTCAATATCAGATTATACCCGCTCTGCCGACGCGAACGTCCCGCGTTGCAGACGCTCCCACTTCGCAGTCGCTTTGGTCGCGTAGGTTTGGCCGAAGCTTTTCTTCGTACAACATATTTCTCGTAGCGGGTCTACGATGGCTCTACGCTGCTACATATTTCGTAGCAGTCTCGTAGACTAGCGTAGCTTGAGTTGACAACGCTACTGAGCTTTGTCCACACTGGGCCTTTTTTTGTTCATCAAGGACATGCGTTATAGCGCAGTCAACAGCGAACGTGAGGCATGCCCGTGACGCACGTTGAAATCGTAACGCTCGCTATGACACTTTTCTTTCAACGCGGGTGGATTTTGACGCATTCAATTATTGAATATGCCAAACGAAAGAAGAAAAAATTGAATAAAAAGAAGATGACGAAAATTGAAGATGAAATTGCATAATGTTGATATAGCTACGAGTATGCTGATTTACTTTCCGCCAGTTTACTGAATGCCAGCACTGGCTTTGGACTGTATCAATGTAGATATTATGTCGTCATTCACTAAATGCACTTAGAAATATTTTTAAGTGCATTACATTGAGGATTAATCTAAGACCTTTTTTACTTAGAAGCAGGATCTTTTATCCAAAAAAACTATAGTTAATATATTACTCTCTACGAAGATCGTAAATGAATCTTAATCACCATGAAAGTAGGCTGATGATACAATTGTTTTAATCTAGTCCAGCGTCCAGCACAAAATCCACTACTGTGGCAATGTAAATAAACACTAAAGGCACCAACTCCGCTAGTGCATATAATAATAATAATAATAATAATAATAATAATAATAATAATAATAATAATAATAATAATAATAATAATAAGCCCGCAGGGCAGCTTGTGGCGAGCTGTTGGGGAGTAGCGACCCCACGCACCCGAGTGCTCCCAGGGAAGCCCCTGTTCTCCATCTCTGGCTTGCCTTCATTGGCCGGCCGGAGTGAACACTGACGGAGAATCAGGCCCTACCTCTGCCTTGCCTTAACCGGCCGGTCAGAGTGGAGTCGCGAGAGCTTCGGCTCGGAGGGAGGATGTGAAGCGTAAGTGGCGAGTGGGCGACGTGATGGGACCCTCTGAGGGTGCAAATGATCGGCGTTTGAAGTCCAGCGACACCTCTCCTACCTCAAGCCGCTCTGTCAATGTTGCCGCCTCGGTGCACCTTCCGTGCGACCATTTTGAGGGGCCCATTCAAAGAGTTGGCGAGTCACCGTCTGCCAACTTTATACATGTTACAACATTGTATCGGCAGACGCCATAGTCCTTCCATAGTCCCAGTTACCCAATCCACTAGCACCTCACCCCCATAGCCCGGTATCATTTTAATTCCATTCCCTGCAATAGTCCTACACTGGCCGCTGGCTCTCCTTGGTCGTACTCCTATAGTGCGGACAGGGAGAGTCGCCGGCTAGTGTCACATTACATCTAGATTAAAACTGTGTTACGGGCCTCTACGTGTTGGCTTCGGCCCCACGCATGCCTTCCAAAGGTCCGGGATTTAATTTCCCGTGAGCAAGGATTGCTTAACACAAACATAATAATAATAATAATATCTATGGACGGTTCACACCACGTCAGTCTGGCCCCGTGCTAAGTACCTGAAGGACTTGTGTTACGGGTACCAGACAACGGAAATATATTTAATACTTTTTATACTATACATATATTTAAGATTTTTATTATATGATACACATATTTAATACACATCCATGACCCAGGAACTTTGAAAACTTTTGTTCCGTCGGCGGGATTCGAACCCGCGACCCCCGGCTTGAGCTACCAACAGCCTACCAACTGAGCCACAGAGGTCGTCAATATCCCTTGTATATATATTGTGTTCAATTTAAGAGCTCCTTTACAGAACATAAATTATTAAGTACGATAAAAAAGGTAAAAATATTATAAGTTCAAAAAACATTTTGTCTATAGTTATTATTAAAAAATTATAACATGAATTGATTGCTTTTTTTTTACATTATTTTACATATTATTACTTTATCTAATAAAACTTAAATTAGTTGTGGGTAATATAACCTAGGATACGTTTAGGTAACTGGTAGTAAGATTTTTATTTTTTATTATTTCCATATTATTATTTTATTAAAAGTTTTTATCGTAGAACATATTTTGTCAAAGTGCATGTAATAATAAACATATATATAACGTGGTACAGTATAAAGTATAATTTTTATTTATATAGCCAGAGAATTAAGATAACTGAGATATAAAATTACAATAAAATATAATTTTAATAAGTACCTAATAATAATGAATTAGTTATTTTTATACCCTTTTTTGCTATTATATATCCATTAATTGCAATGTTAGATTGATCGTAATGTTATCTATACTCGTACATATTATAAAACAAAGTCGCTTTTTTTCCCTCATGTCCCTTTGTTCCCTTTAATCTTTAAAACTACGCAACGGATTTTGATAATTCTTTCAGTGTTAGATAGTCCATTTATCGAGAAGGGCTATAGGCTATATTTTATCACGCTAAGACTAATAGGAGCGAAGAAATAGAAGAAAATGTAGAAAAAAGGGGAAAATTATTTGAAAGGGCTAGTATCTCACGACTAGAGCAATTTTTCTGTTATTTGGGTTAGATAAGAAGTAGACCACGTGAAGGATCATCTAGGCCAGGGGTTCCCAATCTTTTTGAGCCTGCGGCGCACTTACAAGTCAATATTTTGTCACGGCGCCCTACTCTGCCTAAACACTCACTCACTCTATTACAAATAGACAATAGATATAGATAGATAATAATTATAGTTAGGTTAATCAAGTAAATAATAATAAACAAATATTTAATCATCTGCCTGCTTTGTATAATAATTCATTTATTATTTTATTTTATAAAATTTGTGGTTATAGATAAATCGACTCACGGCCGCGGCGCACAGCTTGGGAACCCCTGATCTAGGCTATTTTTTGTAGACTAATTTGTCTGTGAAATATCTAATTTACGCGGGCGAAGCCGCGCAGAACACCTAGTTTTACCTAAAATGTATATTTTTTATTTTGATTATAAATCAAATACATATTTTTATTGCTATCATAAACATACTGAGTGCAACGCTAATAAAGAAACGTGCATATTTTCATAAAAAATATTGTTATTAACTAATGAATTTTTTATCACAATGCAGACAACGAACTTATACAATTATGTTATTTTAGTAAAAAAATGCATAATATATTATATTTAATATTACCTACAGAGCTGTAATGTTGATGAGTGTTTTTCACTGATGCTAATAATTAATATAATAATTAATTAAATAATTCAAAGTATACTAATGAGCATTAGTAGAACAGCCGCTATTTCAAGCGACTTTTAAATAATAATTAAAAAAATTACAGACGCGAACATATAACCTCCTCCTTTTTGGAAATCGGTTAATAAAATAAAATTGTCAAGTGCGAGTCGGACTCGCGTATGAAGGGTCCCGTATTGTTAGTACCGTGAGCAGAAATAGATTAAGAGTTGTGTTTTTTGTATGGGAGCCCTCTTTCATTTTTATTTTATTTGAATTTATTATTAAAGTATGTAACACATAATTAAGGATTATGTGAAGATTTTAAATACCTACCTGCTGGCATTATTAATGTGCAAAAAAGGCCAAAAAATCTCGTTTCTGGTATGGAAGCTCCCCAGTGGCGGGTTTGCAGTCCTGGCCGCTGTAGGCCCCAGGCCATGTGCCGCCCCTTTCTCAGCACCCGTCCCATTTTTAATTGATTCCGAAAATTATTTAACAAACAGTATTAAGTAGCTTATAAAGCTAGTTTAGAATATTTATAGACATTTAAATAAAACATTTAAAAAAGACCAGATAGACTGTAATTAGTCCCATACAAAATTGCGTGTAATAGAAAAGCAAGCTATTTATAGATGGCGCAATCATCGATTCCGGCTATATTTAAAAACATATTTAATACAACAAAACGAGCCAATGTAACCAAACGGAGTAACCTTAAAACGCAAAAGAAAATTTTTCTGCATTTTTATAACATCATACAGGGTGCAATTAAACCTTAATTGCACCCTGTATAAACTCTTGTAGAATAATAATTAAAATTTTCTATATTTTCTATTCTATTAACTTTAATTTAATTTGATTATGAATTATTAAAGTAATTAAAACACAGTTGAGTATTTTGTGAACATTTCAGGTACCTGCAGTAATTGTTTTGTATTTTGTTTTCAGTATTTGTTGTTATAGTGGCAACAGAAATACATAATCTCAGCTCTCTAGAAATTAACGTTCTTGAGTAACAGCTTGGAGACAGACAGACAGACGGACAGACATCGAAGTCTTAATAATAGGCTCCCGTTTTTACGGTACGGAACCCTAAATAATCGGCCAAGTGCGAGTTGGACTCGCGCACGAAGGGTTCCGTACCGATAAAGAGCAAAAATAGGCAAAAAACGTGTTTTTGTATGGGAGCCCCCCTCAATTTTTTAATTTTATTTTAATATTATTATTAATTATTAAAGAACACATACAATCAAGGGTTTTGTTAAAATTTCAAGTGTCTAATACTTACCATTATTGAAATCGAGCAAAAATAGGCCAAAAAAAATCTCGTTTGTTGTATGGGAGCCCCCCTTAATTATAATTTTATTTTGTTTTTAGTATTTGTTGTTATAGCGGCAACAGAAATACACAATCTGTGAAAATTTCAGAAGTCTAGCTATAGCCGTTTTTGAGATACAGCCTGGAGACAGATAGACGGACAGATGGACAGACAGACATCGAAGTCTCAGTAATAGGGTCCCGTTTTTACCCTTTGGGTACGGAACCCTAAAAACTAACTTTGCAATGATTCTGCGTCGTCCTTTTTCACCCGGCATATGAAAGTCGGGCGTGAGTGTGAAGAGAGAAGGACTATGTTTAATTTTTTGCTTTATTCGCCCTCTTAATCATATTATGAAAGATGAGGGTTGGAAGCTAATTAATATCTCACCAAAAACTCGCAAAGTCGTCTGTACAAAAACCCGCGCAAAATTTTAATAACTGAGAAGCCACTACGCATCTTGACTGCACACAACTTTAATTCCCAAAATTTCGTTTGTTAAAAAACAAAAAAATATATAACTAGATGACGCCCGCAACTCCGTTGCACCAAAACTCGTTTAATGCGCGGGAACCGTACATTTTTCCGGGACAAAAAGTATCCTATTTCCTTTCCCAGGACTCAAGGTATCTTCATGCCAAATTTCAGCAAAATCGGTTGAGCGTGAAGAGGTAACAGACAGACAGACAGACACACTTTCGCATTTTTAATATTAGTATGGATGAAACTTGATTCCAGTACGTTTTATTTATTTACGTAATATGGAGATTCAGATATTGAGACCTATTAATTATTCACTATCACAATATAGCGTCTGTACAGAGTCGCGCCTATTGCCACTAGCTTCACATGACTGCAGAAGCACCCATTACAATTTTTTTTGCACGATTTGCCGCCCTTTATATCTGGCCGCCCTAGGCCCGGGCCTACTGGGCCTTAGGGTAAATCCGCCACTGAAGCTCCCCTTTATTATATAAATATTTTATTTGTATTTGTTGTTATAGCAGCAACCGAAATACACAATCTGTAAAAATTTCAGAAGTCTAACTATAGCGGTTCTTGAGATACAGCCTGAAGACAGACAGACGGACAGACATCGAAGTGTTAGTAATAGGGTCCTGTTTTTTTACCCTTTGGGTACGGAGCCCTAAGAAGGAATTTAAAAAAATATTTATTTCAGACATAAAAATACGTTTTGCTAGTTGCTAGTACTTATCAGAAATCTTTATTGCACCTGTTATTCTCTCTAAAGCCATAGCTCAAAGTTCATAATATTTTGCGCAAATTATTGGTATGCACAAAGCCAGGCTTTTCATAAAATGACAAGGCGTTTAATAAAATGGCATACCCGTGTACCGCTTAAGCCTTTCTCAGGTAACAATAGTGCTCAAGACGTTTGTGATATGACAAGGGGTCAATGGACCCTTGACAGGTCTATAGTTGGTGATGCAGCATTCTATTGTTACTCTAATGTTGTCCAGAGACATTAATACCTTCATTGTACAATGTACACTGTACAGGTTCACTAATGGCCACTAATAGCCACAACATGAAAAAAATCGAGGTAAGTAGAGATAAACTACGATAACATGGCGCGCCCCTCCAAAATTAAAAACGTTTGAAGTGCGTTGTCAAAACGTTTGAAGTGCGTTGTCTTGCGCGGTCGGCTAGTTCTGATTATACAGTGTGTTTGTGTAAACACCGTTGTCCTTGAAACCATCAAATGAGCCCGTCAAAATGAACAACTTTTTCTATGGGAACAATGCTGGGAACTCAAAAAAAAAATGCCGTCTTCATACCCATACGGATGCCCCGATTGGCAATTTGTATGGGTATGAAGACAGATTTTTTTTAATTCCCAGCATTGTTCTCATAGAAAAAGTTGTTCATTTTGACGGGCTCATTTGATGATTTCAAGGACTACGGTGTTTACACAAACATCTTGTATTCAGATTAGAAATATTACGAGTACGTTGATTGGTTGAATACTTACTACATACAAACTCTTTCATTAGGATGTGACTACACACATTGAAACAGTAATTTGGAGGGGCGCGCCATGTTATCATAGTTTATCTCTACTTATCTTTTAAATTGTAATGAGTTACGATGTACTTTTTTTACGAGATGGGATCTTGGTCGTAGTGGGCAAATGGTTCCTTTAAGGAACGATTCCGTGCATCGCGATCGATCGCGGTCGTACACGACCTACGACTGTCGTCGGACGCTCGCGACCATAGTCAACGTATGAAAATGTATGGCACCGCTTCCGAGGCCCGCGACTGACGCGCGCGGCCTACGACTGTCGTAAGCCGCGCGCGATCGTGCCATATAACTTTGACACGGTCGCGCGGGGCCTACGACTGTCGTCGGTCGTGCGCGACTGTCATAACTTAAAGACACGATCGCGCGCGGCTTACGACAGTCGTAGGCCGCGCGCGTCAGTCGCGGGCCTCGGAAGCGGTGCCATACATTTTCATACATTGACTATGGTCGCGAGCGGCCGACGACAGTCGTAGGTCGTGCACGACCGCGATCGATCGCGATGCACGGAATTGTACCTTTAAAGGTACACTCGAGGAAGTTGATTCCTATGCAGGTAGCGGGTCAGCCCAATTTCGCGATTATGTTGGTCGGGAAAAAGAAAAGGACAGAATCGTATTTCTATACTTCCGTCCTAGTCGTTTTGTGTTTGCCAAAATATCAACACAGCAATCTCCTTAGCGACGATAAGTTTATTGGTCGCTATCTATCGGTTAATCGGTCATACTCGTATGACACGACATAATCTTATTTTATTGGTCACTTTACTTTTACCATATACCGAGAAATATAAACATACGCCGGCTACTTAGCAACCGCCTTAGCAACGAAAGTTTTTACGTTTTGAAGGTTTAGACAGGATTATTAATTTAAGTTTTGCAAATATGGTTCTGAATTTTTTAAGTTCTCAACATGTTCTGAATGATTGGTGTGAAACATTTATTTCCCCTATCTGAACTTAATATTATGCACTTCAAACGTGGCTTATCTAAGCATTTATGTGCTTCAAATCATCAACTAACCTAACTGTTCAAAATGTGCTATAAGAACAATGAAGTCATACACAGGTTATAATTAAGCAGATCAACCCAGTCTATATCAACAGCACACCCTCACTCTACAATTTTCGTTGATGGTCATGGTATGAGTCGGAACACTAACGTAACGTTTTGTCTTCAAATTCGTTTCGTGTTACTGATCGTTTTAAGATCCCAAAGATTTTTTAAATGACCAGAATTGTAAATTGTTAAGTACTGTTTTACTGTGAATCAAAATATTGACACTTTTTACTTGTGTTGTGATTTTTGTTAAAATATGTTCTTGTAGATTAGAAAGATGCTGATCTTTAGAGCGTTTTTACGTTAAGCAGTAGATAAAAATGGGTAGGTAGTAAGTTGCTTTGAAATAATAGCATTCTTAGATTAATCATTGTGGCCTGTGGGTGGGAGTTTTGGCCTGTGGGTTTAGTTTCATATCATAACTATACGGATTCCGATAGGCTTTGAGGGAATACATTTTACAGTCTCTTATTTATAGAAATACCTAAATTACTTAAATTGCGACAATTTAAATTAAATTTTAGCCTAAAACACCGATTTCATTTTGTCCTATTTTGGATTGTCACAATTTAAGTAACATTAGGTATAAATTGTCTTTTCCATTGTTATGGTCCAAAAATGCCATTAAAGCAAGGCAGGAGCAGTTCAAATCGCATCACTTAGTTTTGTGTTTTTGCCTTGGAGTTTCTATGAAAATGATCTTTAAGACGAGGTGAATAAGGTATGACCCTAATGACCACGTGTTACGGATCATTATTTGGTAGAACAACGAACTGAGTCAAGGACACGATATTACTAATTTAGTGTCAATTATTTCAAATTTTAAAATTAAAAATATCAAACAAGAAACAATGATTTCGAATATAAGGACGAAGCCGGAGTCCCTCGAAATATTTACAAACGAGTGTCTATTCTAAAAGCTAATATTATTTTAGGCCGACTACTTAAAGAGCTTCACTTAAGTTTTATCGGCCTCTCTAGTGTCCGGAAAACATCTAAATTCTAAGCTAACTAAAAGTTTCGGAGCTCTAAGTGAAGTATTCTGATACTTAATAATTATAAAAATGCGAAGTTTCTGAATCGGCCGAAAGTCTTGTCACTACTGGGCGCAGTGTAGCTTATTAGGTGCCATAAACGTATTTTTCAGATCTCGTGAACCTTATGCTGGCTTCTCACGGCGCGTAATTTGAACGAGCGAGCACGAGCCAATAGGTGAGTTCGCGCTACCCGTTCTCACGGCGCGTAATATCACGAGCCGCGCCGAGCCACGTCTTTGAAGTTATCGACATAAATCGGATCGGACGCGCCTGCTCGAGCCAGCCCGCACCACCTTGAGCCACCACTTGAGTGGCTAGAGCTGGCGCGGCGCGGCGCGTGATATTACGTACCGAGAGAAGTCAGCAAAGGGAGCGTTTGCGTGTAATGTAACATATTTATAGATTCGCATGGGCGTAGCCAGGATTTTACAATTATAGGAGGGCAAATTAAGAAAATCCTTAACTTCGAATTCTAATTAAAACCGACTTCCAAGTGAAAACAATAACATTACTTATTCAAATAAATAGTATATTAAATAATTCTTACACTTTAGTACTCTAATATTTCGTACTTTTGATACTCTTCACTAATAATTCGTACTCTTTAGTCTCAACTATTTCTATAATATACACTCTTCATTACATAGAGAAATATAAGACAGTACTTCATTATTTTGAAGTCGGTCGGTACCAGCTCAGAATCGTGAATTCTTTGAAAAAATATATTTAATTTTTGGGACTGGTACCGACTTTCACTCTTTTTAAAGCCTTATATTTTATAAGGCCTTATATTTTATAAGGCTTTCTGTATAAAGACTGTGTTCTGCGTAGTGATGATGATGATGGATGTAATTTGCATAGTATGTAAGTACCTAGTATAAATTATTTCAGTTATTAAAACAGCGCCCCAGCCCCCATACTTGTATCTTTAATTATATAAACGAACTTGTGTCTAAGGTGGAGAATTCACTGGAGAAGGTCTACGAATGGGGTGGACGTAACTTGGTCCAATTCAACCCCCCAAGACACAAGTCTGCGCGTTCACCACTAAAAAGTCACCAATGGTCGTATATCCTCGTTTAGAGGGCACATCTTAAATCATCTCCCCTAGCATCGAAATACTTGGCGTTAAAATATCGAGCGAAGTCCAGTTTCGATACCATCTCGAGGGTAAGGCCAAGTTAGCCTCGAAGAAGCTTGGTGTTCTGAACAGAGCGAGACAGTTCTTCAGTCCGTACCAGCGCCTACAGCTCACATACATATGGAATATTGTTCTCATCTCTGGGCATGGGTGTCAAAATACCAACTGCTCCCTCTGGATAGTATCCAACGAAGAGCCGCTCGAATTGTTGACTGCCATAGTGTTTCAAACAGCTTGAACCCTCTGGAATTACGCCGAGATGTAGCTTCACTCTGCATCCTCTATCGGCTGTATCACGGGGAGTGCTCTGAGGAATTGTTCGGAATCATACCACCTGCAACTTTTTGCCATCGTCCCACGCGAAAAATATACCATCCTAATCACCTTGATGAGTGGCAGTCTTCCACCGTGCGTTTCTCGCGTAACTTTCTGCCGCGCACTGTAAAACTCTGGTACAAACTGTCACCAGCAGTATTTCCGGACCTACACGACCTACAAACCTTTAAGAAAAGAGCGTATTCCCATTTCCCTGTTAAAAGGCCGGCAACGCACCTGCAGCTCTTTTGATGTTGCGAGTGTCCATGGGCGACGGTAGTTGCTTTCCATCAGGTGATCCGTTCGCTCGTTTGCCCCCGTTTTATTTCATAAAAAAAATTGAATCCGGAGTTCTCTTAGTATTTTCGGAACCATCTAGCATACCTTGGTGCAAAATTTTACTTTTTGGTAGCATATAAAATATGCTTGGGATACTTCTCAGAAAGTCAAAATCGCCCTCTTGTGCTTTCATAAATTTTTGAGAAGTTACCTCGATTACTCATGAAATTAACTTTAATACGTGGTAATAAAGGTTGACCTTATTGACCACATCTTAAAGATCATTTTCACAGA
Organism: Polyommatus iphigenia; assembly: GCA_963422495.1. Taxonomy (NCBI): domain Eukaryota; kingdom Metazoa; phylum Arthropoda; class Insecta; order Lepidoptera; family Lycaenidae; genus Polyommatus; species Polyommatus iphigenia. Next base: position 40,953,766 of record OY730182.1, read on the forward strand.
TACTCCGAGGCGTACTTAGGTGACATACAGGCGAAAAAGATCGTCGAGCCATAAGTCCGCGTACTTCTACGCACGTCTGTCACCCCTTTTACACCCCTTTTAGGGTTCTGTAATTAACAAGACGTCCTCGTTGACTATGGAACCCTAAAACATCTAACCAGCAGATTTTTTTGTATACTGAGAGGTATACAAAAAACTAGCTACTATAGTTATATAATTTAACAATAACGTTTTCTTACAAATAGAACAATCATATTTTAGGACCATCAAATCGAAATACTAATTAACTTTCGAGAATTTTTGCATAGGAAATTGTTGTTCGTCTAATCAAAAAAAAAAAGAAGCTACTCACTAATCACTATGCTACTCATGAAAAATTTTCTTGATAGCAATCAATATCCTAGGCCCTAGGGAATCTGAACCTACTACTTACTATTCATTTTTATGTTTTGCGTAATGTAATAAAAATGCTCTAGAATTATAGATCAACATCTTTCTAATCTACTAGAAACCATAAAAATCAGAACACACTTGTATAATATCGTGATGATATTTTATTTGAGCGTTAAAACAATATCGAAAAACGTAAAACTTATAAAATCATTATGAACTCTTAGGTATTCTTCTTGAGGTATTATTATGAACTCTGGGTTGTTATAATAATCAGCAATGAGAATATAATTCAAAAACATAACTTAAGTTTTACTTAATCCTTCGGGGTAGCCTTTTCCAACTAACCAACTCATGACAATATTTATTCACGAAGATATTGGGAGTAGAATTAGGTTGGGCAGTTTGATCTGCTCAACGATTTGCTGTTAATAAGTCCATTGTTTTGTTGCACATATTGGATGGGTTATGTTTCAATAAACACATTTTATATAATATTAAGTATAAATAGTACTTAATAATTTTTTCAAAGATTGTTCGGATGAGAGAAATAAAATAGTATATTACTTATTTAAATCAATTCCCAATATTTGCAAAACATTTTTGAAGATGACCGTGTCAAAAACTTCAAAATGTAAATACTTTCGTTGCTAAGGCGGTCGCTAAGTAGATTATATTTTGTCAAAAGCAATGCGACCAATAAAATACGATTATATCGTGAACGAGCATAGCCGACAGATAGCGACCAATAAACCTATCGTTGCCAAGGAGATCGCAATGTTGATATTTTGCTAAACACAAAATGACCAAGATGGAAATATAGAAATACGATTTTGTCCTGTTCTTTTTCCCGACCAACACTGACCACTGACCAGTTTAAGTTGACCCGCGACATGCATAGGAATCAACTTCCTCGAGTGAACATCATAATGTCGCGCTATTTTCTTTTTAACCGACTTCCAAAAAGGAGGAGGCTATATGTTCGTCTGTTTATATATATTTTTTGTATATTCAACCATAACTTCGCCTTCGCCTGTAGCCTTTTCCAACTAACCAACTCATGACAATATTTATTCACGAAGATATTGGGAGTAGAATTAGGTTGGCCAGTTTGATCTGCTCAACGATTTGCTGTTAATAAGTCCATTGTTTTGTTGCACATATTGGATGGGTTATAATGTTTCAATAAACACATTTTATATAATATTAAGTATAAATAGTACTTAATAATTTTTTCAAAGATTGTTCGGATGAGAGAAATAAAATAGTATATTACTTATTTAAATCAATTCCCAATATTTGCAAAACATTTTTGAAGATGACCGTGTCAAAAACTTCAAAATGTAAATACTTTCGTTGCTAAGGCGGTCGCTAAGTAGATTATATTTTGTCAAAAGCAATGCGACCAATAAAATACGATTATATCGTGAACGAGCATAGCCGACAGATAGCGACCAATAAACCTATCGTTGCCAAGGAGATCGCAATGTTGATATTTTGCTAAACACAAAATGACCAAGATGGAAATATAGAAATACGATTTTGTCCTGTTCTTTTTCCCGACCAACACTGACCACTGACCAGTTTAAGTTGACCCGCGACATGCATAGGAATCAACTTCCTCGAGTGAACATCATAATGTCGCGCTATTTTCTTTTTAACCGACTTCCAAAAAGGAGGAGGCTATATGTTCGTCTGTTTATATATATTTTTTGTATATTCAACCATTACTTCGCCGTTTGTGCACCGATTTTCATGATTCTTTTGTTGTTATACAGGGTTAAATTCGAGTTTGGTACCATGTTCACACAAGTGATGATCTGATGGTGGGATCCATGAGGAATCGAGAGGACTCCTTGAAATTTGTATGGAAACATATAGTGATTTCGATTTTTTTTTGAAGCATTCGAGATAAATACTACCAAAAAAACCCGACTGCAAAAAATGTTAACTAAAAAGAACGAAACAAGACCTAATTCTGCCGGAGGCATCGAATCCATGTTTTAATTGATACGACTCTTGCTTACGAGTTTCATGCCAGGATAAATAGAAGGTTACATAGAAAAATCTAGAAGAAGAAAGTGGATAATAAAATGCAGTCGGAGGCATAATATTTTATGATTTATGAATTAATGTTAAACTTGGTGCGACATGCCTCCGACTGCATTTTACTATCCACTTTCTTCTTCTACATTTTTCTATGTAACCTTCTATTTATCCTGGCATGAAACTCGTAAGCAAGAGTCGTATCAATTAAAACATGGATTCGATGCCTCCGGCAGAATTAGGTCTTGTTTCGTTCTTTTTAGTTAACATTTTTTGCAGTCGGGTTTTTTGATTTTTAATTAATTTATTTTTATAGTTTAGGCAGCGTTCGTAAAATAAGTAACTTTTCTGGTTGATTTTTTACACCTTGCGTCCGAAGAACCTAAATATCTTACGGAACCTTATTTTTTCCAGAATAAAATTCAGCCTGTGTTCAGCAAAAATACTGTAGAATTCCAATAATAAAAGAATTTTTAAAATCGGTCCAGTAGTTTCCGAGCCCAACAAACAAAAAATCAAATCTTTCCTCTTTGTACGATTAGTGTAGATTTATCGTTCGATTTAATATTAAAACTGCAAGTTATATACATATTTAGAATCAGTGTTAAAAATTCTTTATTTTGATACCCCAATCGATATGCTTGGTCAATTTTTATTTTTGTTTACCTCACGATATGGCGTCAAACATCCGCCATTTTGGTTTTTTCTTAATGTCACCTATCTAAGAACACTCGGGCTATTAAGACAAATCTAATGATAGCTCAAATGTGAAAATCCGTTTAGCCGTTCTGAAGATACGAGGTAATAAAGAATATTACATACATAGAAGATACGCGCTAAACACATAACCCTCCTGGCAGTCGGGTAAAAAAGTAAGATTTTGCCCCAATAATGGGGGCTCCCATACAAAAAACCCAATTTTTAGCCTAATTTTGCTCTATGATGGAACGGAACCCTTCGTGCGTGAGTCTGACTCGCACTTGGCCGATTTTATTTAACATCTAATTGCTCGTCTGCTAAATTTGGCGCATATTTTAGCAAGAATTTAAAAGACTTAAATAAAATTATAATATTATTAGTTATAAAATATAGAGTGAATAAATATTCCGATTTTTTTTAAGAAAACTGTCTCTTAATTTAAAATCGGTGTTCAACCTACTATTATTATTATTGCTTTGTGTCATAGCACAATATATCTCTATATTAATTGCTAATGGAACTAAAATTAAATGCAACATAACAATGAATGTCTCATTTGTTTAAATTATTAAAATCTAGTGCCTCTTTGGTAATAAAGAGGCGAGTCAAAGAAAAATAATAATGAAATATAAATATATTTCATTTTAATTTATTCACTTATTTTGTTATTCTATACGTTCAGTTGGTGCTTAACTAACCAAAAAATATAAAATAAAAGTACTCAATTATTATTTTACATTTCTACGTATTGGCGTTTAAGGCGCTATATTGAAAACAACTGCCCTTTTTGACGTAATACGAGTACTATAGGCCCTCAGAAATGTTACAAATCTGGTAATGAGATATACATATCAAGATAGCCTTATCTAGGTTTGGGAAGAACTAGAAACACGATTAATGTATTTTGCCTCGATACATTTAATTTTCGAAATGACCTCTTATAAATACGAAATTTGAAGAATATTTTTAAACGAAAATAGATGTATTGTAGGAAATTGGTCTAATTAATAGACACCTTTGCAACTCAAAATCGTATAGAAGCATTTTGCTTAAATGCTCCTAGTTATTTTTTAAATAATTATAATAACGTTTTGTCGCATGTTTTCCGACCGAGCTGATAGGTTCTGGCCGCAGCGTATTCACGACTTTATAATCATACAAATTAAGTATAAAATTGCCCTTGCGGTATAATTTATTTTGTGCCAAAGTGATGAACACTATTTGGCTGTCAGTTCTGTCTCAGTCAAAAAACTTAAAATTCTCTCAATGTATTTCTTTTTTTTAGTATTTACAGTAAATAATAAATTTTCTATTAAAATAATAAATATTAAGAGATTTAAAAAAATCTATTGCATTTTTTTTTTGCTAAAATGTTGTTTAGAGTTGTATGATCACTTTTAAGGCGTATATTTAATTTTGTGAATAGTCTCAAGCTCAACTTTGACTTGTTCACCCAAACAAAATAAAATAAATTTTTAAATGAAATATTATTATTACTAAGTCAACAATTATTTTTTAACTACCGAGTTATTCGTTAACAACTCTTATTAACGACTGTAAAGAATTTTCTTTAATAATATTTAATAATTAAAAAAATGGTTTTATATTATTTATAATGAAAAAATTCGAATTAATTATTTTAATAAAATAAATGCTGCGGGGGTTACCTTACTTGTATTATCAGGGCGAGCGAAGCGAGCCCTAGTATATCCCAGAATCGGAACATTTTGTGGTACACTTTACAGAAAACTATAATTGCCCCTGTTGATTTGTGCTTTCACATAGTAATATTTATACAGGGTGCAATTAAACCTTCCTGCCAAATTTTTTCCAGGGCTTAGGTATCATTAGGAGGGTCGAGTTAGCTAAATTATTTTTTAACAAAAAATTAAAACCGACTTCCAAGGTAAAAACAAAAGTAATACTCATTCTTAATCTAAAAAGAATCAAATAATTATTCTTATTCCTTATTATAGTGGCGTCTTCAGACTTCGCCTAAACCTAACTATTTCTGTACTGAATCTTCGTACTTTTGAAGTCGGTACTAGCCCGGAAAAGTTCTGAGATCCTTGACATAGCAATTACGCTAAGGTAAGCTGGTACCGACTTCAAAAGCATGAAGATTGTGTACAGAAATAGTTGAGGTTTAGGCGAAGTCTGAAGACGCCACTATAATAAGGAATAAGAATAATTATTTGATTCTTTTTAGATTAAGAATAAGTATTACTTTTGTTTTTACCTTGGAAGCCGGTTTTAATTTTTTGTTAAAAAATAATAATTTTACCCTTTTTAGTTACATAATATGAGACGACAAAGCTATAATATGTATTATAGCTTGTTGTCTTAGAGGAAGTACATATTACTAGCGGTCGCCCGCGGCTCCGCCCGCGTGGATGTCGGTTACGGCTGCAAAAAGCCTACCCAGGAAAGACTCGGTCAGCAAAATGATTCCCAGGTCAATTCACAGACTCCGACACTGACATCGACGACGCGGACGCAGTCATTATCCGAAGGGTGTACAGTGCATACTGCACAGATTGTCTTCCTCCCGCAAGCAAGCGCATCCCGCTTGGTGACGCCCACTATCGTAATATTTTAATTTCGCCATAATTTCAAAACCAAACGTCCAATTTTAATCATTCACAGACCAAATTTTATCTACATAAACTGAACTTAGTGATGAAATAATTTATTTTGATAAGGATTAATGGCATGAGTAAAATAAACGCGTTTGAATGTTGTCCAAAAAAATTCAAGATTTTTAAATAAAAAAATAGTTATTGTGCCTCACTCAACATAGATAAGTATAGTGTGTCACGGACTTTTTTGTAGATATTTATAAGATCTACAATAATTAGAACATTTTATGGTTCTATCTTTTATAGTTTTGGCAGCGTACGCAAAATAAGTAACTTTTCTGGTTAATTTTTGCACCTGGCGTCCGAAAAACCCAAATATCTTACGAAACCCTATTTTTTCCAAAATAAAATTTAGCCTTTGTTCAGCAGAAATAATGTAGGATTTGCTTGGAGTAGTTTAAATAAAGCCAAAATCCTCAAACTTGTATCTATAAGGATTCAAAAGTTCTGTTGGGTACCTTCAGAACCAGGGTATATACTGGTGCAAAATCTTACTTTTTGGTAGTATATGCCTAAAATACTTCAGAAAAAATCGAAATCACCATATGTTTCTATATAAATTTCAAGGGGTCCCCTCGATTCCTCATGGATTCCATCATCAAATCACCACTTTTGTGAACATGGTACCAATCTCGGATTCAACCCTGTACAACAACAAAAGAATCATGAAAATCGGTCCATAAACGGCGAAGTTATGGTTGAACATACAAAAAAAAATTTAAACAGACGAACATATAACCTCCTCCTTTTTGGAAGTCGGTTAAAAAATTGGGTGTTATTTTTTTTCAACGACATATTTTATGAATGAATGAATGAATACTTTATTGTGCACAATCATAGTTACAATAACAACATACATAATAAAAAGACATAAAATGGCGAGAGCACACAAAGGCGGCCTTATTACTACATAGCAATTTCTTCCAGGCAACCTTTGTTAGAAAGAAGCAAATTGCTGGAGAAAAGGGCGTTGTGCTTAAAGTATAAAAATATTAGAAATAAAGGCTATAAACTAAACATTGTAAATAACAATATAATATGTATAAATACGGTCATATATTATAATAATAAAATAAAATAAAAAAATACTATAACGCAATATATTATAACGCAATATTACATACAAAATATTATAAAATAAAATATATTTTATCAATAATACTATTACATACATACTTAATATTTAATATTGTAGATAACATAAAATAAATACTAGATATGATTTACGTATAATAACACCTGAAAATTATACACAGTTCCAAATCAATTAATGTAATGCCATTACGAAGAGGTATTGAGATAGTATTCTTTAAGGGATGACTTGAATGTGTTTAATGTTTTTGATAGTCTTATGTTGGTGGGGAGAGAGTTCCAGAGTAAGACGGATTGTACGGAATAGGATGAGTGGAAATACTTGGTGTGGTGGATAGGGATATCAAGGAGGTGTCTTTTTGAGGAACGCAGCTCATGCCTGTCGGGGGAACGGAAGTTGAAGATTTCTTTTAGGTATTTAGGAAAGTTGGAATCAAATAGGATGTTATAAAGGAAGGAGAGTGCACGGGCATTACGACGAAGGCGGATGGGTAACCATTTAAGTCTCTTGCGGAACTCAGATACACGATCAAACTTTCGCAAGCCAAAAATAAACCTAATTGAAAGATTCTGAAGGCGCTCAAGTTTGTTAAGTTGGTCTTCGGTCAAGTTGATGAAGCAAGCATCCGCGTAGTCGAAAAGGGGCAGAAATAGTGATTCTGCCAAGGCTACTTTAGTAGGTACCGGCAGTAAATACCGAAGTCGCTTCAGAGAATGCCACGTTGAGTAAACTTTCCTACTAATCTCCTTCAGTTGATATGACCAGGATAGATGCTCATCAAAGAAAACGCCAAGATTCTTAACAATCTTACTGTATGGTATTATTATACCGTTCATAGACACTGAAGGTAGAGTGGCCCAGTCAATTCTCGATACAAGCCCTGGACTGCCCAGTATTATTAACTGCGACTTAACGGGGTTGATCAGAAGTCCATATTCTTTGCTCCAGTCACATATAGCTGATAAGTCACGATTTATAACATTCACGGCTGCAGGTAATGCATCCAGAGTTGACTGGGTATAAATTTGCAGATCATCTGCGTACAAATGAAAATAAGCAGAAATAATTAGTGTGATAAAATTAATAAAAAGCGCGAAAAGCAATGGAGAAAGGACGCCACCCTGAGGAACACCGGCAGTAGTATCGGTCCAGTCTGAAAAAGATTCCGAAATTTTAACTCTCTGCCGACGACCCCCAAGGTAGCTCCGAAGTAATTGAATCACCGAAGGAGAAAGATTAAGAGACGCTAACAGACCAACAAGTATATCATGGTCGATAGAATTGAACGCGTTACTGAAATCAAGTAAAGTAAGAATGGTAAGCTTCTTATTATCCATACCAGATCGAATATCGTCTGCCACCTTAACCAGGGCCGAAGTGGTACTATGGCCTTTACGAAATCCGGACTGATAGGCGCTAAGGAGGTTATTATCGGTAACGTGTTTTGTAAGTTGGTGATATATGAGTCGCTCTAGTACTTTGGATAGGAAAGGGAGGATTGATATTGGACGGAAATCAGAAGCAACTTTAGGACGAATGGATTTTGGTAAGGGAATAATGTGGGCAGATTTCCAAGTATCAGGAAAGGAGCAAGTGGATATACAATGATTGAAAATATGCAAAAGGACGGGTGAAATTAGGTCAAGGATCGGGACAATCATTCTGCGACTGATGCCATCATCACCAACGGAGTTCGAAGCTATCGCCATGACGTGTCTCTTAACCTCGCACTCTGTAAATGGAACAAAACAGAACTGATCGGAGATCGAAATCGGCATATGAGAAATTTTATTTAAGGTTTGCACTTTAACGTCCGGGTCTAAATTAGAAGTACAAGAGAAATGTTTATTAATTAAGTTAATGTCAATATTACACGAGTTATCAGAGTTGTGACTTTTGCCGATGCCGAGGGACTTCAGAAACTTCCACGTTTTCGCGGGGTCGCCATTCTCGATGGATGAGTGTATATGTCGACGCTGAGCATCGCGACACATAGTATTGCACTTGTTTCGCAATTTTATATACCGATCGCGATGCTCAATGGTATTAGTTTTTTTGTACTTCGCTTTAGCAGCATGTTTGGCGTTAATAAGAGACCTAATACCATCGGTCAACCAAGGAGCCGGGAGATGCTTAATCCTAACTGGTTTTATAGGAGCGTGTTTGTCGTATAACGATTTAAGAAGGCTATTAAACATTTCCACCTTCGTATCATCATTTATCCCATTTAAAATCGTTGCAGAATGGTCACTCGCGGCGCGGAGGAATCAGAGGGGGTGACGCGGGATGAGGCGCGCGCACGGGGGCACGTGACGCGCGGCCTACGCATCGTGTCCATTAATTGTAGTGTTTTTAGGATAACTTTCGGAAGCTATTTCTCAATATTTTAGTACTGAGTGACTTTAAAAGAAAAAATACTTGTATTTTTATTTTTAACAAGGATCCACAGAACAATAAAAACAGTAGAAATGGTAAGTGGGCGGGGCACGCGTGACACTAGCTTGCGTTCTAACGCCAGCTCGCTAAGTACTTACGCAAACTCGACATCAGTCGAGTCATTTGTTTGTACGCGGCAACACGTGTAGTCGATTGTGAAACAATCTTATTAGTTATTACCTTAGAAATAAAGCATAATTTTGAAGTAAACATTTGATGAAAATTTTTTGCCGTTAAAATACTTACATCTACTCGTAGCGTGAAGTAACTAAAATTTTTAGTAAATGCACCCTATGTAGAAAAATTCAAACTAAAAACAATCTTATTACCTGAGAAATAAAGCATATTTTTGAAGTAAACATATTTGGATGAAAATTATTTGCGCTTATAATACTGACATCTAGCGTGAAGTAACTAAACTTTTTAGTAAATGCACAATATGTAGAAAAATTCAAACCAAAAAACAATCTTATTGCCTGAGAAATAAAGCATAATTTTGAAGTAAATATTATAATACTGACATCTAGTGTGAAGTAGCTAAACTTTTTAGTAAATGCACAATAAACTGATGCTCGAATACGAAATGTCTTAAGTGTCTGTTTTGTTTATTGCATAGCAAACTCTATTATAAAGGAGTGAAGGTGTGTTTTTGTTTTCAGTTTTAATAAATTTAGGCTTATTTGGGTTTAGAATTACGCGTCCAATCAAAACATTTGTTTGTTAGTAGTGCAACGGTCTATTCTCTGTTTATTTGTGTGAGTTTGGCGACAGTGGTTCTGGTAAACAAATCGTGGTATGTCTTTTCTACTGTTTTTATTGTTCTGTGCAAGGATCAATATATCAAAATTTGGCAGGAAGGTTTAATTGCAACCTGTACGTAGGTGTGTTATATCATCAGTCAGTCAAGCTGTGACGATACGAGCCTTCACACAGCTCAGCTTTTAGCTAGTTTATATTTTACTCTTTATAAAACTTACATCTTCACGCTTAAACTGCTGAGTCGATTTAGACGAAATTTCATATTATGACACTCCCGGGAAACGAAATGACATAGACCTTAATGAAGGGTGACCTCGAGATGAAAAAAATAGCGAATTGACATAATATTATTAATTGTTTAGTGAAGTCCTAACTTACGCAAGCGAATCCGTGTGATAGATTTATGGATATCACATTTTTATTACATTTTCTTATACCATTTTTGTTGTACGACCCAAATCGTACATCAAGCATGTTTCATTCAAGGCCGTCGTTCGCCGTCTTTTACCATTACCCCGTCTACACAATTATGGCGATGGCTTGTAGTGAGCCAGCATGGACCATTTGTGAAGAGGCACCTTTAAATCAATGAATTTCAAGTATCATTATCAAGTCAATCGTTTCATTTAATTCAGTGGTTCCCAAACTTATTTTGTCTACTGCCCACTTTGAGAACAAATTATGTTTTAGCGCCCCCCCATTGTTTCAATTTAAAATGCATCCGGATAAAATCACCCCCCAAGCCTCTACACAAACACAACGCCCCCATTTTTTCTGGGTCACACACCGACCCCCTTTAGACTTTCAGCGCCCACAAGAGGGCGTTATCGCCCACTTTGGGAAAGGCTGATTTAAAGTTATCAAGTAAATGTGTATAGATCGTTACTCAAAGACGCTACATCTGTTAAATTATGTACTATACGGACTATACCTATATATTCGAGTAAGCTGAACTGCAGCCTTGGGCACTTTCATGAAAAATTTCGTGATCAGCGAAGTAAACAAACCACCCTCACTTATTATATCGGGAAAGTAAGGAAAGATAGTCGAGGAAAAACAGTACAAAAATACCATGACAGATATTATCTGTTTACCAATTATTTGAGAAAAACTACTCAGTTCAATACCGCGCGGATTTAATGCAATGGTGTAAACCATAAGAGGAGCAAAAAATTTCAAACAAATTTTGTGGTGACGGCGTTATCGTAATTTAAACAATTAAGTTTTAGAATATATAAAATTACATCTTGAAAATTTTGGAGTACCTGTTTGTCTGTCTGTTCACACTTCAATTGCTAAACCTATTTGGATGAAATTAGGCGTGGAGGCATAATAATATGAATTTCTACGCAACGTTTGCGGGCAACATGTAGTTTATTATGAAACAGCTTCTGCCTCTTCTCGTCGTTTACACTCTTGGAGAAATGACATTCAAAGCTGCCCCTTTATTTTATCTGTCATTACTGTTTTACGAGGGGACAACGATATTCCGATTTATTCCCGTTATTTACGGTCCATTACAGGACGTTTCCTATTGATACGACATATTAACACATTGACCGACTTATGGTCGCCAACATCCCCTTTTCTTCAATACTTTTCCTCATATTCAGTGTAAATATCATACAGTACAATACTGCAGCCGTTTCCATAATGGACGGTCCGAGGGGGAGGCAGAAGGGGAATACGAAACCCCCAAACAAAAAAAAAAAATACCTACGTGTGGCACTCGAGGACTGCCGCGGTAAAGCTATTGTATAGCATTTTAATCGACTTAAGGGGCCGGGTACCCTCGAAATTCTCATACATACGTAAGTCCAAAATCATTTTCTCATACGAAAATATTTAACATGTTTGAGTTGTTTTACAGTTTAAAATAGTAATTATCTAGGTTCCTGCACAAAAATTTGCTTCAAAATATTTAAATATTGAAAAAAAATTTTTGTTTTTAATATTTTTTTAGTAAATTTAGTACTTAATATTTAAACACTAAGAAATAGAGTAAAACACTAAAAAATATATGAATAAATAGTAAATTTACTACAAAATATTTAAATACTAAAAAATATTTTTTAGAGTTTAAATATTTTGTAGTAAATTAACTATTTATTTATATATTTTTTAGTGTTTTACTCTATTTCTTAGTGTTTAAATATTTAGTAGTAAATTTACTACAAAAAATTTTAAGCAAAAAAAATTTTTTTGTGTTTAAATATTTTGAAGTAAATTTTTGTGCACGAACCTAGGTAATTACTATTTTAAACTGAAAAACAACTCAAACATGTTAAATATTTTCGTATGAGAAAATGATTTTGAAATTACGTATGTATGAGAAATTCCAAGTGTACCCGGCCTCTTAAGCAATTATAATTCGCATAGTCACACGCACACAAACACAATGCCGAAGTCTGCCGAACTAAAACGACTGACGATGCACGGCACAGCAACGGTCGGGGTGGGGGGTGTTAGGTTTATTTTTGTTACGGAATTTCTTGATTCGTCGCCACGCTCAAAGCCCGCGATAAAAGCTATGAAATAGCTTAAAAAACCTGTTTTGTGTGATTTTATTTCGATATACGTATCGTGACTTTAAAATCTTGTGCCCTCACAAATTCTAGACTGCAATCGCGACCGGTGCTCTCAGGATTGCTAGGAGCACCAGCCATCTCACTCAACCCATTCGGGAAGTGAATTATAAGGATGATCTACTATTAATTGTTTAATTGTAGTATGTATTTCCTACCCATATGATGCTTTTTATACTAAAACAAATTACTAAATGCTACGTAACTCGTATTTTAAATTATACTAAGCCTGGCTTGGTTAGCTTTTTAACCACCGAAAAATCAGAGGTTCCCAAGTTAGCGCGTGACTATGAATAATTTTTTGAAAGAGTAAGCAGATTTTGATAAAATTAATTATTTTTAATGGTTCATTCAGTTGGTTGGCCGCAATGACATAATCTCTTATATAGAATACTAGCTGTCCCGGCAAACGTTGCTTTGCCATTATAATATTAAGTATTTAGTATTTCGCCGATTGAGATGATTTTGCCCATATTATTTTATTGAAGTGACTAAATAAGTATGTCACCATGGCAACGTCCATCGCTATTCCGTAGCATGTAAACAATGGTCGCCGTCAGTCTCGAGTTGTAATAATTTACTATTATTTATTCAACAAATGCACTTATCAATATAAAAAGTACCCAGTAGCCGATTCTCAGACCCACTGAATATGCATATAAAATTTGGTAAAAATCAGTAAAGCCGTTTCGGAGGAGTTCGGGGACTAACATTGTGACACGAGAATTTTATATATAAGATTATATTACCTATGAAATTTCTGTATTTTTTTAATTAAAATATTTTTTCGAACTCATTTATTTCTGTAAAGACCTATTATTATTTATTATGCAAATAATAATGACCTATTCATACAAAAAACACATAACAATTTAGTGTACGTATAAAAAACATTTACATAATAATATACTTACTATTCATTTTAATTATTATAATATATTAAAGGTGAGCGTCCGTGGCCTAATGGGTAGACCTTTGGTTCGCGCTCTTAGAGGGTGCAGGTTCGATTACGGACATTTAAAAATCTTGTCCCAGGCACTACAGTATTTGAGGAGTGGTTACTTCGCTCTGAAAATACTGTATAAATCATCCACAACGGATGAAAAGGCCTAGTTATTATTATTATAATGGTGAAACCGCACTAGTGCGACACGACACGACACTTCCATAGAACTGACGATGACGGTGTCTTGCCGTGTCGTGTGACGTGTTGCTCTAGTGTAGTCTATGGTCTAGAGTCCATTGGTCCCCAATCTTTTTTTCATGCGAGCCACAAACATGTTTTGCTCTTGGTGTCGCGGGCCGCAACAAAAAAAATTGAGGGTAAAAAAAAACATTCTTCAAAATTAACGATTTAAAAGTGGAATAAAATTTACGACTATCACGTAGACTTTACGTTTCACGTAGACTTTACGTTATTTTGCCGGTGGGCGTGAATTTCAAAATTGTTTAACATCACGCGGGCCACAAATAAAGTCCCGGCGGGCCGCATGCGGCCCGCGGGCCGCGGGTTGGGGATAGCGGGTCCAGACTCTAGGTTGTTACTCAGACGGACCGCAAGTTGCAGTCGGGACCGACTGCTCTAGAGCGGTCGCGTTCTTACCACGTGTACTGCGCGCTAACTTGGGCACTATAAAATTACTCCTGCGTAATTGGCCTGGTTGAATGAAACCGGACACCCGAAACCGGTGCGGAAATTGTTATTTTTATCTCACCACGGGACCAGACTTACAGTCACAGTGCGAAGCGTTAATAATGATAGCATAAAATTGCTAATAATATTATATTACAGAACATTTGCATTCTGATCAAGTTGTATTAACCTCGAAGTCTACTTCCTTTGTTTTAAGTAAAAAATAATAAAGCCGCAGCGCAGATTAATTAATTATGCAATTTCTCAAATGAACACTTTTAATATCCATACTAATATTATAAATGAGTCTATCTGTTCCCTTTTCACGCCCAAACCGCCGAACCGATTATGTTAAAATTTGGTATGGAGATATTTTGAGCCTGTGAAGGACATAGGATACTTTTCGTTCCGAAAAATGCACAGTTTCCGCGGGATAAACAATTAACTTTAGCACATATCTGAGTTACGGGCGTCATTTATAGCCCTTCCACACGAGTTTTTTTTTTACGCTCGTTTGTATCGATACAACTCAGCAAACGCAAGGAAGCCTAGACTAAACGCGATGAAAACGCGCAGAAGACGAGCGCATCAGAAACGCGCGTCGTCAGCGCGCAAAAAATACGTCGTGTGGAAGGGTCCTTAGTTTATTATAAAATTATGTCAAGTCATTCAGTTCAGAGGGGGTAGAAAGCAAAATAAACGATTTTATAATTCATTTTGATACTAATCGAACATAAATACTACATTATATTTGCGAGGGCCTGTACTAGCGAAATCACAATATCTTTAAAATTTTGTCGATAGAAAAAATCACTTAGGTGTAAATGCATCTTCAAAAAAAGGAGGTTATCAATTTGACCCGTGTAAATGTAATATTTCCAGAATTTCCCAGCATTTTTCAATTTATTTCCAAAACGAAGAATTCAACTAAGTCAATATTTTAATATCTACATAATATAAAAATTCTATTACCGAGTAGGACTGGACTAGCGGGTTTTGGAATTTTTGTATATTTATCGAGTTATTACGAAATAAACTACTTTGGTGTCGATTCCGCATCGTTCTTATTACATGGATGATGGCCGAGTGAAGAGTCAAGTATAATGTTTCACTTTTTGCTTTATTCGCCCCCTTAACGGTCACGACAACAGCACGTGAACAGCAAACATTAAAGGCATGTCTGCATACGATTTCATACACTTTGCTTTCCTATTTTGTGGCAGAAAAAACGTGACAGAAAAAATGCATTGACAGGAGGTTTATGGCACTGGTGTTAATAATTTCAAGGTGTCACATATGAGACTCATCAGAGACAGCAGAGACAGCAGAGGAGCAGTGTAAGGGTTGATTCAGACCGCAACGTGATGCGTAGATGCATTTCTAAATTAATATGGATTTGACAGATTCGCAAGACGTCTCACGCAATTGAAATCTGTCAAATCCATACAAATTTATGCCGCGTCGTGCCTCGCCTCGCCTCGCCTCGTCGCGTTGCGGTCTGAATCAACCCCACGGCGTAGGCGACGCGACGTGGGACCGCCCATGGCCTCGCGGTCCAAGGGGCCTCGCGGCTCGCGCCCCTGGGAACACGAGGATTTTTTAAGGATCACTAATTTTAATACACAAATCTAGTTTGATCCTCAAGTTAAAAAAAGTTTGAGTATCAAAAATTCTTTCTCTCAACAAAATCCATCTCCTTACGTCATCCATTAGGGGGCCTCGCAAAATATATCTTGCCCACATCAAATTTAGGTCTTGCCCCGCCACTGAGACAGGGTTCTATCATGTGACACTTTACAGTATGGTTCCTACGCGTCTTCTTGGAGGATTCAAGACTAACATCCTTCAAGAATTACATAAGTTTAGACAAACAAGGCAAATGCAAATTTTTGTTTTGTTTGAACAAAATATTGTTTAATTCCTGTGTTCTTAACTACTTTGTCATCATTATGTTACTTCCTGCTTGAGGAAGGCTAATATATTTTGTACATATATATATGTAAGTATATTTAGTATATTTTAGTATGTGTAATATTTTTATTTGAATAATGTGTCTTTAATATTTGGATTTGGAAATATGAGAGCGGTATAATTATTGTTGACATTTTATTATCTTAATGATTTTATTCCGAAACTTGTTCGGAGTGTATTCAAATTATGCTAATTTATGAATCGAACTTTCGTGTTTTTATGAACTCGATCGGTGCATTTGTTGTGATAAACGTTAATTTTATAGCATTTGAATAGGGAAGACTTGTTCGCGATTTTGGTGTAGATTGTGCGTAGTAGCAATAGTGGGTGATAGGAGTGTAGGTATGTAACAACAACTATACCCAAATTAAGATTTCATTAGTTTACGCGAGTGTAACACAAATTTAATAATATGATCAATTACATATTTTGTCACGGAGCACTTTTCTTATTTCCGACGCTAAGGCTTTCCAACGGCCGTGGTCACGTTGGGAATAAGAAAAGTCCTCCGCGACAAAATCCGTAAGTGATTATATTTAAAGCCCACTGTTCACATTGGGCCAACTCATTAAGCCGAGCTGTTGAGGCCTACTTGGCCGTAAGATGGAGGCGACATTCCATACTCTACAAATACGCTAATTTCCACAAAATCCTACGTCCATATAAATGTGAAAGTGTGTCTGTCTGTCTGTCTGTCACCTCTTCACGCCCAAACCGCTGAACCGATTTTGCTAAAATTTGGTATGGAGATACTTTAAGTCATAGAGAGAGATACTTTAGGACATAGGATACTTTGTATCCCGGAAAAATGCACGGTTCCCGCGCGATAAACGAATTTTGGCGCAACGGAGTTGCGGGCGTCATCTAGTATATGAATATAACCTACCTGTTGCAAGTGCAACTCTATCAGTTCAGAGTTCCGGAGTCGTCTCCTTTCTTCAAGACTGCAGTGGATGTGAACTAATCGAAAATTCATAGGACGACAATTGCGTTTAAACCTGGGATAAATATTTATTACGTCATTATCTCGTTCCCCTATCTACGTCCTCGGCGTATTTATCACAAATTATATATTTTACACAGGGTTAACTTCATCGAAAGCAAATGGGCCAGACCGAACTTTAGTCGAATTTCTGCGGCAATGTAATTCGATTTCAAGTTGCACCTGCAACTGACGCTCTGAAGTGTGGCACGGTAAGCTGCCTCTATATTATGGCATCTTGTAATATGACGCTGAACATTATCATGATCGACGCTACATGTTTTGTGTTGTATCATGTATGGCAGAAGCTTTTAAAGAGAAAATCATGCAGCTTTGTTCCTTTCTCTATCCACTCCGCTTCCGATACTAAATGCGATGTCAAATCGTTGGTTTGACATGTTGTGACAAGCTGACATTCTACCCGTCTTTAATGAGGGTGTTTGATATTCCATTTGCCACGTGCCGCTATGTAGCCTGGGTATATCATGTCAAATAGACGTATTATCGTGACACATGACAACTTTGTTGTGACATAAGACAGTAATTTGACACGATGGACCCTAAAGCTACATAGCGGCACCTGGTGGCAAATCGAATATCAAACACCCTCATTCAAACCTTTCGCTAGCAACTGTATGTTTAAACTAGTTATCATTTTGAGAAAATGCCGGAGTGATCGATGACCATACAAACAATACAACCAAACATAGATTCCCCTTCTTTTTGGATGTCGGTTAAAATATGTGTACGTTCATGGCTAAATTGCCACATATTTTGTCAAAAGACTTGTGAGTTGTGTAATACTTAAATATGTTAAATATGTATCTTTCATACATAGTAATTAACTTAAATTAAGGGGGCGACTAACCGAAAATGTTCGATTTTATAATTCATTTTTATACTTGAAAATAAGCCCAGCTTTGTTTCATTTCCTAAAATTAGATACTACATTATATTTACAAGAATTCGATCTGAGCAAAAATACGATATCTTAAAGTTTTCTCGATAGAAAAAAAATCACAAAGATGCATCAAATTTTCACGAATTTTTCATTTATTGCCATAACCGTGCATTGAATTAAGTTAATATTTTAACACATTGTATAAAATTCTATCATTGAGAAACCGACCTAGCGGATTTTTAAAATGTTGTATATTTATTGAGTTATTGAGAAAAAACTAATGAATCCGCGTCGTCCTTTTTCACCTGGCATATCGACACCGGAAATATCACTTAATGTAAGGGACAAAATACGACTTTTCAGGAGAGCGAAAAAACAACTTTTTTTTTACAATTTCGTGTATAACTTTTTTGCATTCAGTCCGATCTTAAAGGTGTTTATGGCAAAGTTTCTTAGAATTTTGTCGGCTATATAACTCTATATGTATAAAAAAAAAATATTTTCGTAAATTTACGCGTTTAGAAAATAGCATGTCCCTTACATTAAACAAAATTGCTTATTTGTCCCTTACGGCACTGAATTTTTCAATGTAAACTATGCCATATTAAAGTAAGCACCAAGTTTAATATGAAACTACGACACAACTCTACCGTAAAGGACATAAAAAAACTTTGCTTTGGAGGAAGTTTGATGTAAACTATGATAAACTGTTAAGAACAACTTTCATATAATTTTGACCTTATGTTTTTAATATTAAGTATATAACAGTTGATTGTTAATAAAGTTTACATAAAGCATCCCGGGAATATGGGGGAATGGCCGACGAGTAGCACTAGCTGACCCACTAAAACCATTTACCATCAGCCGTATAGCGGAGAGTGTCCTGAAACTATCTAACACAATAAACCCACCACGACTGGCTGGTCTACCACATAAGGAACAGGATTTCGAGCAAAATAAGGAAACTTGGCAGACTGAAGCATTTCCCTTGGCACCGGGACTGTCCCCACCTACACCCAGAGCCCCTTTAGACAAGGCAGAACTTTGCAAAACCACGTCTCTGCTCTTTTGTTTTACCGAAATCTGTATCCCGAGCCGAATGGAAGGTGGATCTTCCTCCCTGTTCCGCTCTGCAGCCTCTTTCTGTGAAATTATGGATTCACAGCAGCGCAGCATGACCTAGCGATCGCACACCACAAGTCCTCCGGTGTTGTGTCACGGTGTCCGGTGTCCGGTGAGCACCTGTGTAAGGTGGAAGGATTCTCTGAGCTTTGAGAACTGGACGCAGAGTCTGAGTCTCCGTTCTTGACCTGGCATTAAGCTTCTCATTTCACCTCATCAGGAGCTATATTTTCTCTCTTTTATCGCACCTGCCAGAGCTTCTTCGCCAGTCGTGACCTTCCTCTTCTATGACCTTCCTTCATGAGCGTCGTAGACAGTGGACTCAAGTGTGGTGCGGATTTGATCGGACCAACGCATGGGACAGATCCAGAGCAAAACATAATATTCTTAATAATATCTATATATCGCACCTCCAGTCGTAAACTGGCTCAATTAAAAATTCATGTTTTTTGGCAAATTATATAAAAGAAAGTTGCAGCGTTGCCAGACGTCCCGATTTTGGCGGGACGTCCCGATTTTTTCGTCAAAATTAAATGTCCCGCGCGGGACAGGCTCAGTCCCGCTTTTCGGGGAAAGCCCGAACGTACGTGCAGGCTGCAGCGTGCTGAGAAAGAAAGGTGCGTAATGAAGTTAAGAGTGTGGGAGGTAGAGTAGAGGGGTGGATTTTCTTTGGCTACTTTTGCTATCTATAATTGTCACGTAAACGTTATTTTAACGCAAATAAAAATATAAAAATTCAAAAAACTTTTGATTTTGTACTTTTTTTTACTTTGTCCCGCTTTTGACTGAAGAATCCCGCTTTTTCACTTAAAAAGATCCAATGTCCCGACTTGGAACAAAAAAAATCTGGCAACGCTGGAAAGTTGTGTTAGTTACACTACTTATAACTCAAGAACGGATGAACCGATTTGGCTGAAAATTGGTGGAGAGATACTTTGAGTCCCGGAAAAGGACAAAGGATACATTTTGTCCAGGAAAATGTACGGTTACCGCACAATATACTTATATGATTTGCGCGTAAACTAGTGATAGTAATGTGACCCCCGGGCCCCGGGGATATCACATTAAATGTATTGCACATGTGAAACTTAACGGCAAAAATCACAAATGTAATAGTCACCTTCGGAGCCTCCACAGGCTACATAGCCCATTAGTCAAAATTTGATACTGTACCCATGGCTCTCCAGCTCTGTCATTGGAACCACATTACGGCCAATGTGAAGGGGCTAAATTACAGTTATTGCTAATATTTAAACCTTTGTCAACAATATTAGCTACGCAGATGACATGGTCCTGCTGTGCCCATCAATAAGTGCTCTTAAGAAGCTCGTTGGCATCTGTGAGCGTTTCGCTACGGCCCATGGCCTTAGGTATAATACTACCAAAAGTGAGTTGCTGGTTTTTAAAGCTGGTAACAAGAGCTATAAGGTCCCGCCTGTGACACTTAATGGTGCTGCGGTTGCACAGGTTAACGCTCAAAGATGATGAGGATATGGAACGGGAGCGCATATTTAAACAAACGTACCAAAAATATTTATTAAATGTAAAATTGTATATTTACCTTTTAAATTCCGTAGGAGAATAGTTTGATGTATCCGATGTTTAAACACAAAAGCCAAATATTTCCAACTATCGAAATAAAATCACACACACTTAAAAGTTTCGCCAGTCGCAAGTTTAAACTCGATCGAATGACAATCGAACTTGACAGCCTCTGTTGGATTTGTATGGTGCTAAATATAGTATAGCATGCCGCGAACATCCCGTTCCACCAAAATTATACTGGATAGCGTTGTTAAAACATTAAAATATTGAAGGGGGCCAATATATTATGTGCAGGGGCCACATTACCACCTTTTCCCTGTACTAAGAACCCGTTTAAAAAAAAAATGACCCTTTCTGACTCATTGCCATAAACACAATATAATTTGAATAAAATATGCTAATTTAATTGATACTTGAAATAGGAATTAATTCTAATCTTACGGCAGTCTTAGAAATTAAATAGGCTAGCATAGCGTGACACAGCAAAAACTAGTCGGACTGGTTTCGTGATTCGTCGCTTCATGGACGAGTACAGCAGCAGTGCTACTCATTTGTAATGTGAGTCTACTGTAAATTCTTTATTGTATGGCATAATATACAAAAAAATGGCGAAGTGCGTGTCGGTCTCGTGCACGAAGAGTTCCGTACCGTTATAGAGCAAAAACAGGCCAAAAATTGTGTTTTTTGTATGGGAGTGCGCTTAGCAACAACGGGACTTTCAGTACCTGCAGACAAGGGCGTGCGGAGGGTATTAGTGGCGATATCCTAGTGTTGCGCGTACCTGCTCGGGAGTTAAAGACTTGCTAACCTACTTCGGGTAAATTTTACCCTGCCACATAGCTGGTATATGTGTTTTTAATTTTGTGTTTTGTAATTTGTTTCGCTTTTTAATATTAATTTCACTTTGTTTTTTGTAGTTTTCCTTCAAAATGAGTGACGAATGTATAAAATTTTTGATAAATTAAGTTTTAAACGATTTTTTCGACGAGTCTGACTCTAAAGTTGGGTCTGAACCCTCAACTTCAGTATCAAGAAATATTCCTGGAAAAGGTTTCAGACGTCGTGACTGTCCCTGTAAGAAATACGAGGGCTGCTATTTATGTATCCGGAATTAAAAAAAGAAACAAACATATATCATTTAATATGGTTTTACTGCTTTTCAAAATATTCGCCGCGATGATCGACACACTTTTGCATACGCTGGAACCAATTTTCATAGCACTTTTTCCATTCTGATTGAGGTATCTCCAAAACGTGCATTTTGAACGCATCAACAGCCTCTTGAATCGAAAAACGTTGACCACGTAATTTGTTCTTCGCGTATGGAAATAAAAAGAAATCGTTAGGTGCCAAATCAGGGCTGTACGGCGGATGACCAGTCAATTCGATCTTTTGACCCTCCAAAAACTGAGTTGTTTCAGCTGAGGTGTGACAGCTAGCATTGTCGTGATGTAATATGATTCTGCGTTGTCGGTTGTCCTTTCTTATTTCTTCAAAGACTTCTGGTAAACAAATGGTCGTATACCATTCAGAATTAACCGTTTTACGATTCTCTAATGGCACTGTAGCCACATGTCCATTAATTCCAAAAAAACAGGCGACCATTTGCTTCAAAGTACTTTTTGCACGAGTAACTTTTGTTGGTTTCGGCTCATCTTGGAACACCCACACCGTTGACTGTTGTTTAGTTTCGGGGTCATATGCATAGATCCAAGATTCATCACCTGTGTAGATATTATAAACGGCTTTTGACGTACCACGGTTGTATTTTTTTATCATTTTTTTGCACCAATCGACGCGAGCCCGTTTTTGATCGATTGTCAAGTTGTGCGGAATCCAACGCGAACATATTTTTTTTACAGCCAAATGTTCGTGTAATATCTTATGTATGCTCGTCATACTTATGCCTAAGGACGCCTCTATCTCGCGATATGTAACATGACGATCACGCATTATTAGTTCCCGCACAGTATCTATATTTTGTGGGACAACAGCTGTTTTTGGGCGACCTTCTTTATTTTCATCCGTGAGCATAGACCGCCCACGATTAAACTCACTGTACCAGTGATAAACAGTGGTTTTTGATGGTGCTTTATCTCCAAAAGTTGCGGTGAGTTGAATAAAGCACTGTTGTTGATTTAGCCCACGCCGAAAATCGTAGTATATCATTGCACGAAAATGTTCACGCGTTAAATCCATGGCAAATGAAGACACGCAATTTTCAAAATGACGCCACAATGGAAAAATAATTGACAGTCACATGAAACAAAATGTATTCTTCAACCAAAGAGTTCTGTTTTCAAATGTTGTAATTACTTTTTAAATATTGTTCTTGTAAGTGGCCAGTTCCGGATACATAAATAGCAGCCTATGTATTAGAAGTCTAAACATGATTGTAAGCACTCTAAAAAGCCATATTTTAAAGAACACGGAATATTTTTTGGCTTTAATTGTAGCTCAATTTCAAGACTAAAAAAAATGAAGATTAATTAATATACCTACAGTCGATTTACATTTTTTTATAAGAAGTCTTCCTATCTAATACGTGAAACGTGATATTACTTAAAAAATAAGAAGTCACTTTATGTTTTCATTCGGTTTTCGAAGTTAATACTTTTTGTTGATTGTAAAATCTATATTTTTTGTTTTCGGTAAAATTACTTGTATACATATATAAATATACATTTTTTTTTATTTAATATCATAAAGGTGATACTAAAAGTGAATAAAATAGTGAATATTGTATAATACAGCTATAATTTACATCACAGTATGAATTATCACATAAGGGTTTAATTTACCCTGCCATATTCTTCGCGTAACTTTTTTTCACCACATTCTCGCCGGGTTAAATATTTATTTTATTTTCTTTATATTGTCAATTTTTTTTATCATATTATGTCATATATGTGAATATCATTATCAGATTATGTGAATATTTTAAGTGCCTACCTGTAGCCAATATTGATATAAGTACAGAGCAAAAAAGACCGAAAAACATGATTGTTGTACGAATAAATATAAATTAAAAATTTATTTAATTTTTATAAGTATTTGTTGTTAAAGCGGCAACAGAAATACACGATCTGTGAAAATTTTAGAAGTCCAGTTATAGCGGTTCTTGAGATACAGGCTGGAAACAGAGAGACAGACGGACAGACATCAAAGTTTCAGTTACAGGGTCCCTGTACCCGCATGTATGAAAACACATGCGGATCGAATCGATAACCTCCTTTTTTTGAAGTCCGTTAAAAATTAAGTAACAAAACTTATATTTGATCTGACAACATCTAACGCACACATCACCTGCAGGGCAATCGCGCTAAATTTTTTCAACTGAACCGCAAATGAAACTCGGACGTTGATCGACTTTTGGAACGATTCGGTATCGCGCTAACGTTTTGACAGCCAGTTGAGACGTGACTGAACCTCAGCTCAAGCGCAAACGCTGTCAAAACAAAAAGTTGATACAATGCAACTTCTACTCGCACGTTTCTGAAACGTTTCTTATTTTGGTATGTTAAATTGACGAAAATCGATGGAAAAATATAACATAAGCTATAATCAAATTATAATTTAAGCTTATGTTTTACTTCAAAGCTGTAAAATAACACTACGGACTGTTTGAGTTTGTTAAAAAGTGAATTGAATTTTGACATTACTTCTTTACGTAAATGTTTTCTCCGCCACATAAAACTTTTGTCACAAGTCACTAGTCACTACTCAACACTTATGGCGCTTGTAAAATATAGTAAAACAATATAAATTTAATTACGTAAATTAAAAACTCCAAGTAATAATCATTCGCATTCATAACTACCAAAACAACTTCACTCGTGTCATATTCATCCATATGTTTAAATAAACAATTTGTCAATTGACCAATTAACGCATCGGAAAAAATTTGTTCATATTTAAACCAATCAAAATTAAATAAAAAAAGAAGAGCGCTGATTGGTCCGCTGCAATGTCTGTCTATAGGTCAAACGTTGCGCTTCGTTCGAGTTCCATCTAAGGTTGAGCTACGGTTGAAACGTTAGCACGATACCGAAATTTGTTCAGACGCAGCGGAACCAAACCGTAACTGAACCACAACCAAAGTAGATGTGAACCTGAATCGAAACGTTTAAAAATAGCGCGATTGCCCTGCTGGTTTGGTACCTAATTTCAAATCCTTCTTGCCAAAACTTTTTTTTAAATCAGCTATAAGGTCAACTGATAAACTGGTCAATGACCATATGACCATAGCGGCAATAATGCGTTTAGTACCTACTAGTTTTTCTTTTAACATTAACATTTTTTTACTAACTTCACACTAAGCTTCACATCATAATAATATATTCCACATCATTACAATTATTATACCTACAATAACCCCAAACAAAAAATAAATGATAACTTTTATTAATTAGTTTTCTCAATCCAATTATATATACAATTATATATTATACTAGCTGTCCCGGCAAACGTTGTTTTGCCATTTAAAATATTTCTACTTCATCAGTTGATACAAATTCTTACTTCTTTCTTTTGTCCCCTAAGAGGGGTGGGGCGAAAAATTGTATACACCAGATGTTAAGTTGGAAAAAACAGTTAATAATATGTCAAAGTAAGTCCATTAAAGAAAAAAGTTTGATACAAAATCTGACCCCCTCTTTGGTTCCCTTAGAGGGGTGGGGTGGGGGGATTTTTAGTCACCAAATATTGAGTCGGAAGAAGACAAATATATCTGTGAAAACCGATTTGCATACAAATCGGATCAGTAGTTTTCGTGTTAAAGCAAAAGCCTTATACAAAATCTGACCCCCTCTTTCGTCCCTTTAGAGGTGTGGGGGGAATTTTTTTTATACACCAGATGTTAAGTTGGAAGAAGGCAAATATATCTGCGAAAACCGCAATCAAATCGGATCAGTAGTTTTCGTGTGATAGTGGAACAAACATACAGACAGACAGACAGACAAAAAACTAACTACATTTTTGGCTTCTATAGCGATGAGTGACACCCCCCGCTTATTATTTTTTGAATATCTTTAATGTACAGAATTTTCATTTCTACAGTTTTATTATAATGTATAGATAGCGGTCCCCCGCGGCTCTGCCTGCGTGGATGTCGGTTACCGCTGCAAAAAGCCTACCCAGGAAAGACACGGTCAGCAAAATGATTTCCAGGTCAATTCACAGAAACATCGACGACGCAGTCATTTTCCGCAGGCTGCACAGATTGTCTTTCTGTGGATGTTAAAGTTGTTAATGATAAGAATATTTAAATGTAATTAATAATAAGTTTTCACCTCTGACGGTAGTCCCGGAGTGCAACCCGTTGTTTTAGGATAGATAACTAAAGCGATTATTGTAGAGCTTTTCTATAAACAACATTAATTGACGTTAAGTTATTTTCAGGTAACAAAATATACTGATGGTCGGGATCCCCGACTCGTGATAGAGCAAAACATTATTTTCATAAATCTATTCCTACTAATTTGAATGTATGGCCCTGGGATTTACATAATATTTATCGTTAGTGCAAAATAATTTTTTACAGGAAATTGGAGCCTTTTGAAGGGTATAGGAAAATCAATAGGGATCATTGGTATTCTTGGTATATGAGCCAATTCACCAGCTGCAGGGCCGGTCATAATCTTCGCTACTGTGCACCCCCGCCTTGGTAGCGCCCACTTCGAAACGGGCGTAAATAGCAATTTTTAATTTCGCCATAACTTCTAAACCAAACGTCCAATTTTAATCATTCAAAAACCAAATATTATCTACATAAACTGTAATTAGTGATGAAATAATTCATTTTGATAAAGATTAAAAGCATGAGTAAAATAAATGCGTTTAAATGTAGTCCAAAAAAATCAAGATTTTTAAATAAAATAATGGTTGTTGTACCTCACTTGTCATAGATAGGTATAGTGTGTCGCGGACTTTTTTGTAGATATTTAAAAGATCTACATTTACTTAGAACATTGTATGGTTCTATCTTTTATAGTTTAGGCAGCGTACGCAAAATAAGTAAATTTTCTGGTTGATTTTTTTCACCTTGTGTCAGAAAAACCCAAAATATCTTACGGAACCCTACATTTTCCGAAATAAAATGTAGCCAATGTTACTCGTAAGTAATGTAGCTTTCGAATGGTGAAAGATTTTTTTAAATCAGTCCAGTCGTTTTTGAGCCTATTCATTACAATTAAACAAACAAACAAACAAAGTTTACCTCTTTATAATATTAGTATAGATAATGACCTAGATATTCGTTTAAATCTCTACAATTCCAACCTCAGTATTCATATCACAAAAAGTATCAAATTATTATTCATAGAGGATTAGTCGCAAAAACACAATATCTGTAACACACCAGAGAGAGATTTTCTCATTTATATCATCGCACGACTTTTTAGGGTTCCGTAGTATAGTTTCGGTCTGTCCGTCTGTCCGTCCGTCCGTCCGTCTGTCTGTCCGCGGTTTTGCTTAGAGACTATAGGACCTACAAAGCTGTAATTCGTAATGAATGAACATATTAATAATGCCGACAAAATGGTGTACATTAGATTAAAAAAAAATTAAGATACCTGATACCTCCCTACACATAAAGCGGGGATGATTTTTTTTTCGCGTCCACCCCACGCAGTGGGGTGTCGTTGGATAGGTTTTAGTAGTAGTAGGTTGATAGTAGTAGGAGTAAGAAATATGCTGAATTTAAAAGGAAAACGCCTAAGAAGACTTCATAAGCTATGAATAATAGTCGATCAACTACAAAAAATATATTCGTAGAAATATAAAGGAACTTTTCGTTCAAATTTTTTTAAACGTAACTGAGATGATGTAGTTAGCAGAGTGAAACACGTCATAAATGTACATTCATTGACTATACAAAAATATATCAAAAATTGACGGTACCTACTACGGAACCCTATATTGCGCGTGGCCCGACACGCACTTGGCCGGTTTATTTGTCAAGAGCTTGACTAAAAGAAGCTGTAATCAGTGTAATAATTCAAAATGTAGATCCAATATTTTGTAGTCAGCATAATTATTATTTAAAGTAAGTAATACCTACCTGTTTTGCATCGAATAAAGTCAGAAAATACTGTACGGTACCGATTATGATAAACCTATGTAAAACACACAACAGGCAAGTGCCAATGTTTATATTGTATTTTTTTCTAAAGTCACATTCAAAGCCTTATGTTTGTCAGATGGAGCAAACATCTAAACATTCTGTTATAGATATCAAGATGGCCAATTTCATGGCAATAAAAAAGTACCCTCTTGCGTTAACTAACCTTCCACAATTTAATCACATCATTTTAATACCTAACTTCCTTGTTCTAAGCACTCTAGACTACTCTAGATTAAAACTTGCCTTCATCAAGCTTTGGCTTTAATAAATTAGTTTTAAACCGGACGTAAACCGATTTTCTTTCGCTTAAACTTAAGGTGGCTTCCGATCCTCGCAGCAAGCGGCTGTGACCGACAAAAATTCAAATAAGGGTCAATTTATAATAGCGCAGAATCGAAGCGAATTCCCAAAAACTGAACACAGAATATTCAACATTAACTCCAGAGCGTAACGCATACTTTACCTTTGTGTGGCCAATCAGCGTTGGTCGGGCGCATTCACGCGAATTCGCGCAGATGTGCACGCCTTTTTAAATTCTCAGAAATAATAAAGCTAACACTTTGGAGTTAAGGTTGAATTTGTTATGTTCAGTTTTAATAATTCGCTTCAATGCGCTTCGACTTTGCGCTAGTATAAATTGACCAAGGCTTCAGTTCTTACAGAACGCGTCGACGCGTGCCGCCTTTCTTCCAGGTCTGCCTTTCGTCTGTAGGCGCTCTTAAACACCACTTTTAATGAGCGATAGCTGGCTATATTATTATGTATCATTTTCTATAGACATTATTCTAGCGACCTATGCCGCCGCTACTTTGTAGTTGCATAGAGAAAAATGATACCTATAGCTGAAGCACGTGTTCAGACCAAACTGACTATACGCCGCCGAATGTGAGCAGGCTCACTGTGAGCCCCAGTGTGAAGGTGATTATTATTTTTAAACAAAAAATTAAAACCGACTTCCAAGGTAAAGACAATAGTTATATTCTTAAATGACCTAAAAAGTATCAAATTATTCTTATTCTGTACTCAGTATTTCTGTTCTCAATCTTCATTATTTTGAAGTCGGTACCAGCTAACCTAATCCCCAGTTCTATGACAGAATATAACTGCAACTTATAGGACTGGTACCGACTTCAAAATTATGAAGATTGAGAACAGAAATACTGAGTACAGGCTACAGAATAAGAATTAATTGATACTTTTTAGGTCATTTAAGAATATTACTATTATCTTTAGCTTGGAAGTCGGTTTTAATTTTTTGTGTAATCCGTCGATCACCAATTCCTGGAAATCTTTTGTTATCGCGGCCCATATGGGCCTTACAAGGCTTGATGGGTTAAAAATAATAATTTTACTCGTTTTAGTTATACCCGTTTTTATCTACAGCTTTAGGTTCATGAAAAGTGATCAGATAAACTACTAACAAGATTATTGTTACTACAATTATCTTACTAATGTACTACAATTGTCACAATCGAGGAGTTCCCTACATATGTACCTACCTCATGACTCATGAGCCCCATGATCCCACCTTGGTAGCCAGAACATCAAATTCTAATAATAGTTAAAAAAAAACAAAATAATATTAAAATCAATAGACAAACTACACAATTTTGATCAAAAAAATCAGTTTCGATCTATAGGACTATGAAAAGTACAAATAATAGGGTCATCATGTGATGATGCATGGTGTAGTGATGATGATAATAAATTCAATTTGCGTAGCAGCATTTGCTTTCAGTTTTTAAAACATCGCCGAAACCCCCAAACTTGTATGTATAAGGAATCAGGAGTTCTGTTCACCACCTTCGGAACCGTGGTATACCATGGTGAAAAATCTTACTTTTTGGTAGCATATGATCTTAGTACATCATATCAAACCATAATAAACATATGTTCCCATTTGAATTTAAAGGAGTCCCCTCGATTCCTCATGGTTCCCATCATCAGACCACCACTTTTATGAACATGGTACCAACTCGGAACAATACCATATACTTACAACAAAAGAAAAATTTCGAAAATCGGTTCACAAACGGCGGAGTAATCGTTGAACATACATAAAAAAAAATATATATCCACAGCCGAACCTATAACCTCCTCCTTTTGGGAAGTCGGTTAAAAATAAACGGTATCGAATGTCCGCGCCTACGCCTAGCTTTATGGCGTATTGTCGGTTAGGTGTGAAGGAAAAAGTGAATATGTATGGAAATACAATAAACTGCGTAACGTTCGCTCACATTCGGCGGCTCACAGTCGGTTTGGCATAGTAAAAGGAGGGGAAGTAGGGTAACTCCGGCCCAATCCGCGATTTAATTACCTACTGTCTTAGGATTGTCAATTTTAGGCGGCGCGGCGCGGCGGCGTTGTGATGTGGGAGCGACAAGCGGCTGTCCGCGCTTCGTTCGCAACCGCATGAACAGCGGCAACGTCGCGGTCTTCCGACTTTTAATAATAATAAGTGACTCTTGACTGTCCATATTTCGGCCAATTTTCGTGCATATTTGCATGCATATTTCGGCACTTGGATCGTGCATATAATCCGATGTCTAAATAAAATTATAAATATGTCCCTTTAAAACAACATTAAGGCCGTCCCCCGAGCAAACGACCTTGGCCATACATTTGCCGCGTTGCCGAGAGCGCACCAAAACCCTATTTTTTTTACTTATCTTAGTTCAAAATTGACCTAAAAAAATTAAAAACGGGGAATATGTAGTTTATGATATCGTCGATCTATTGGCGTGTGTTTCAAATAAAAGTAATTTGTAAATCCTAAGGAGATGCTGAATGTATGCTTGAATTTTAATAAATTGGTTTTACTTTGGAAGCTGATATCATGAGTATAATAAACAAAAATAGAAAATTTAAAACGGGGAAAGGAATGTCGATATACCGACGATTATTGCTGTATTTTTATTATAACTTTGTAGCTTTCAAATTATGAGTTTATAGGGCTTGAAATACGGTAAATTACGGTATCTCCGTAAGGAACGCCCTTAAAAAACTAACGCCTGTCTCTTATAGATACCTAATATAAACAAATCTGTTGTTATGATTCGAACTTTGCTTTATGTGTATAATTAATATCTGATTTACAATTAGTCAATTACTTATTTTAATAACGATTTAAAATAAGTAATTGACTGTAAGTAGTTAGTTAATATACCTACAATACAGAGAAATCGGCATTACTAAACGTAAACAAAGCAATAGCGGCAAATTAGTTGACTGATCAAAAGTACTTACCTAAAACATTCTCTTATATTTTATACTATGTTGTAGTGCAGTGTTTCCCAAACTTGTCGGGACCGGGACCCATCTACAAGAAAGTTTAAAGTTCGCGGCCCACCTTGTGTAATGAAGACAAAAAAGCAGCGGTATGTTGCTATCCCAGCATTTACCCGTTAATTCTTATCGTAGTTCACCACCATGCCATCATCGTCAGCCTTACTTACTTACAATTACGTTTGCGTTCGAATACCCCGCCCCGGTCCCGTACGCATCCGCAATCGTCCTATAGTTTCAGGGCCCACCAAAAATCTACCCGCGACCCACCAGTGGGTCGCGACCCACACTTTGGGAAATACTGTTCTAGTGGGTTTGTGTGATATAAAACTAATACAATAAATAAAAAAAGAAGTAAGTACTAAGTAGGTATCTGATCATCAAGTAAAAATTATATTATGCTAGAATAAGTGAGTAGTACTTACCTTTCCTGTTCAACTGGTAATTTAAACAAAGACAATTCTGGAATTGTTGCATTACCAGAGTAGACAGAATTATAGAGTATGCCGACTTAGAACTGATGTTGAAATTTTTAAATTTGACGTATTATGACGAAAATCGTCGCTAGGGTTGTTAACTTGTTACCTACGAATTTAAAACTATGACATATTCGCTGGACGTGTTCCTCTTTGGTCGTATTGTTGTTTGTGTTTTGGCACATGCGATTAAAATTGTCAGAATCAAATTTTGAAATCTTTATTTTAAATATTTAAAAATAAATTATTTCAGCCAGTTCGAGGCACATTCCGTTCATAATCCTAGTGAAACCCGACGAATTTGACAGATATTGAAACCTGTCCGTTTCTTTGCAGTCGAACTACTGGTAGTTATGTCTATTGTGGCATTACTATTAAAACACCCAAACACACAGCAATATTTATTACTCCTGCGATTATGATCAGACATTTTTGATTCATTTGGCGCGGCGTGGCGCGACGCGGGCATGGTGAAGCGTAAAGTGTTAGCCCCGATTGGTATGGTCCGAAAACGGTCCGAGATTTTAATTAGTGTGCGTGCGGCGACGCATTGATACTATGGCGCACACGTACAAGCCGCGCGCGGTGCCTTTGTATGAAGATAACTTACTTCCCCTCCTTATACTATGGGTTTGGTGTGGACACGGCCTAAGGGTCAATTCAGACCGCAACGATGCATATTTTCTAAATTTGCACTGAAATGACAGATTTCTATTGCGTGAGACGTCATGCGAATCTGTCAAATCCATACAAATTTAGAAATGCATCTACGCGCGGTCTGAATTGACCCTGAGTCATAAGGTGGCATTTTATTTGAAATTTTGTCGGTCGCGGTCACTTGCGGCAAGGATCGGAAAGCCACCTTTGGAGTTAATTTCCTGGATGAGGTAGCGTTTAACTGGCCGGTCATAACTCATAACTTATGGAATAAGATGCAGTGAAGGGAGATTGTTGATACTTGATGCTTAAGGGTTAATTCACATTGCAACGCGACGACGTGATGTGATACATATTAATACATTATAAAATATAAGCTATCCAACATTGGAACAGGCAGCCTAACACCATGTCTATCAATTCAATGTGTATCTTATTTTGTAGTAACGTTTAATTTCGAATAGCTCATTTCATATTAAGTCGGTTTTATCTGTATAAATTTGTACTAAAAAAGATAAAACCGACTTCAAAATTGTACGTAATTGAATATTAAAATTTCCTATCTCAAAAACTACTGAACCGTCTTGCAGTTCCGGAGATATGCGAACACAAACATAATCACCTCCTTTTTTGAAGTCGGTTAAAAATATACGTACATACCACATAGTAACATAGAATACATACACACTTTTTGGCGCATTTGTTCAGACGCTGATATAGACTAACATAATATACGAAAACTGGGCAGTTCCGGAAATATTACCTACATACGGGTCGAATTGATTACCTCCTTTTTTGAAGTCGGTTAAAAATACATATCGCGTCGTCATCGTCATCTTTGAAATGTGACCATTGCCTGTTTTGGACCTAAAATCATGGTACCAACTGAAAAGACAACATCATGGAATAGGCAAAACATGAGCAGCCAACACAAATTCTAATAAAAACATCCTTTAACACGATATCTTTGTCTAACATATTGACGATTACCATACAATTTGAATTAAAATGATAAGTATATATTTAGTTTCGGAGGTAACGAGTCATTAAAATTTAATAATTGGGATACCGGACGCTAGCGGAACGGACAGTGTAATCGCACATTTAGAGCCAGTCTACACGGCGCGTCGCGTCAGCGTTGCGTCGACGCAGCGCTGCCGTTATGTTGTTTTACATACAAATAACCAAGGTGTTCACACGGCGCGCTGCGTCGTCGCAACGCACACATACGGACAGCAGCCCCGAGACGAAGCGGGTGTTGACGTTAAGACTGCTTCGTAATAAAGCTGCGATGGCGCAGCGCCCGCGGCCCGACGTGTGGCCGGCTATGCGTCAAAATATTTGCGTGAGACGACGCGCGCAACGCAACTCAACGCGCCGTGTGGACTACCTCTTACTTTGAATTATAAAGTTAAATTAATGCTAGTCGCTCTACTAGCTGGTTCAGGGGTCAATTGAACAAATAAAACGTCTAGCATGTCATGTTAAGTGTACACGATTAGACTATATTATAAGTACTAATTATTATTCTTTAACAAAAAATTGAACCCGACTTCCAAGGAAAAAACAATATTCTTAATAGTGCCTTTTTCCAAATTCGACTAAATCTCAACGAATTCTGTACTCAATTTTCATTCGTTTAAAGTCGGTATCAGCCCAGAACTGAGATACTTGACATAGAACTTAGCCAGTAGAACATAGAACATAGAACATCAGAAAAAGCTAACCTGAAATGCATACCGAAATCAGATTTGATTTTTTTAAGTGGGCGTTGAGTGGAAGTAATATTTTCAATATTTGACACTAAGATATAAGGGTATAAGAGCGATACAAATACTACCTTCATTAGCCCACTTGTTAAATTTTATAAATTTTTTTGTAAAATTATAATGACCACTTTAACATTGAGATGCACGTGGGAACATTAAACACACAAGAAGTACTTTGAGCATTGGATAAGTATTTTGTCTTCTGTTCCATCAATTGTTTTTATTCGAGCTCTGACACAAACTAGAGTAGACGCAAAACTAAGTAGTAAGGCTAATCAGTAATCAGGGTAAGTTCGGACACTGGGTAAGTCCGGATAATTCAACTTATCACTAAATTAGTGAGTGTTTTTTTGCCTAGCGCTACGGACATATACGCCATGCTACATTTCAACCGCAAACTGTAGTACCATACCGTAACTGTAGCGTAAATATTACCATACCGTAACTGTAGCGTAAATTCAAATTTAGCGTAAATTTGAATTATCCGGACTTACCCTGTATCCGAACTTACCCTGATTAACTATATGCCGACTTAGGAGTGTCTCATTACTTATTGGAAATTGAGTCTCTCTGTCACTTCTTCACGCTTAAACCGCTAAATGGATATTTGGCGTAGGCAATGGCCTACGATGGCCCACTGCAGGTCAACTGTAGACCACGAGTAAATCAATAAACTTGAAAGTTCCATCGTCCGCCATCATACACCATTACCCCTAACACTATGGCGATGGCTTGTAGTGGCCCAGCATGGACCATTATGAAGAGGCACCTTTAGAAATTTAGTACCTATTCCTAAATAATTATTTGAATTATAATCATAAGTTTTGCACATAAATACCTTATAATACTTAACCGATTTTTATCATAATAATTCTTAACCTATTTAAACTTAACGCCTAAAACCTACCCAGGTAACACATAAATAGGTCCCCTTATATTTCAAAGATTCTCAACTTAATCTTTAATGTGGTAACTTTTAACAGCGTATATAGTTTCAAAGAACTGTCAACGCTTTGATACCAATATTTTTATAAGGCGGTCACTAATCACTATAATATTATTATAATTAACCGACTTCAAAAAGAAGGTTATCGATTCGACCCGTATGTACGTAATATTTCCAGAACTGCCCAGTTTTCGTATATAATATTATTATTATCTATATCAGCTTCTATACTTATTATAAAACAAAGTCGCTTTTTTTTCCCTCATGTCCCTTTGTTCCCTTTAATCTTTAAAACTACGCAACGGATTTTGATGATTCTTTCAGTGTTAGATAGCCCATTTATGGAGGAAGGTTATAGGCTATATTTTATCACGCTAAGACTAATAGGAGCGAAGAAATAGAGGAAAATGTGGAAAAAACGGGGAAAATTATTTGAAAGGACTAACTTGAATGCGCTAATCTCAGGAACTACTGGTCCGATTTGAAAAATTCTTTCAGTATTAGATAGCCCATTTATTAAGGAAGGCTATAGGCATAATTTTTTCAGTGGCTAGATATTTTATACCCGTGCGACGCCGGGTGGGTCGCTAGTTACATATTATAAAACAAAGTCGCTTTTTTCCGTCATGTCCCTTTGTTCCCTTTAATCTTTAAAACTACGCAACGGATTTTGATGATTCTTTCAGTGATAATAGCCCATTTATCGAGGAAGGCTATAGGCTATATTTTATCACGCTAAAACTATTAGGAACGAAGAGATAGAGGAAAATGTTGAAAAAACGGGGAAAATTATTTGAAAGGGCTAACTTGAACGCGCTAATCTCAGTAACTACTGGACCGATTAGAAAAATTCTTTCAGTGTTAGATAGCCTATTTATTGAGGAAGGCTATAGGCTATATTTTATCACGCTAAGACTAATAGGAAAATGTGGAAAAAACTGGGGAAATTGTTTGAAAGCGCTTATCTCGCGAACTACTGGAGCAATTTTTATGTTATTTGGCACAGATAAGAAGTAGACCACGTGAAGGAGCATAGGCTATCGATTTTAATTAGTTTTTCAGTGGCTATATTATATTTTATACCCGTGCGACGCCGGGGCGGGTCGCTAGTAAGTTAATATTCAATGAAAATGATATTTAAGACCCGTACACGAGAACGCCTATTGATATTATGGTCCACCTGTTTGCAGGAACTAACCGGATTATTTTGTGCATTTCCGTGTGTGTGCACGAGCCCGATCAGATTTAGTAGCTTCTCTGGGGCTTTTAAAGCAACGAAACTATAGGTAGCTGAAGGTAGCTACTATCCTCACAAACATTGTAAAATAAGTGTTGAACGCAACAGCTTAGTTGCGTTGAAATTGGCTAATATCGCACAGGAGCAGTCCTTTCCCGGAACTCGGAGTATCTCCAAAACGTTAACAGCGTGTAGAGGTTGCAGACAGAAACATACTATCATAGAGAAATTATACATAATATAGACATAATATTATGTTTTCCTTAGTCTATGATACTATGTAGCATAGACAGACATAGTTTCGCATCCTTACTATACTAATATTATAAACTAGATGTTCCGCGCGGCTTCGCCCGCGTAAATTAGCTATTTCACAGACAAATTAGTCCACAAAAATAACCTATGATCCTTCACGTGGTCTACTTCTTGTATGTGCCAAATAACATAAAAATTGCTGCAGTAGTTCGAGAGATAAGCCCTTTCAAATAATTTCCCCCGTTTTTTTCCACATTTTCCTCTATTTCTTCGCTCCTATTAGTCTTAGCGTAGTAAAATATTATAGCCTATAGCCTTCCTCGATAAATGGGATTCTAACACTGAAAGTATTTTTCAAATCGGACCAGTAGTTCCTGAGATTAGCGCGTTCAAACAAACAAAAAAACTCTTCCGTTTTATAATATTAGTATAGATGTGAAAGTATCTCTGTCTGTCTCGCTTTCACGCCAAAACTACTAAAACCGATTGTAATAAAACTTTGTACATAGATACAATGGTCGCTGGGACAATAGGCTACTTTTTAATGGGAAAAAACGGGAACTACCCCGCGCTATAAACTGAAGTCCACGCGGACGGAGTCGCGGGCAACAGCTAGTCTAAAATATGTGCCAAAAACATTTATTCTAGAGATTATAATATTATGTCATGACTCATGTACCATAGCCCGGAGACTTTTTATTTAAACATTATACTATTTATAAGATTTTTGAGAAAATATTTTTGAGCTGGTTAAAAAAACTGGCCAAGTGCGTGTCGGGCCACGCGCAATATAGGGTCCAATAAATGTGTACATTTATAACGTGTTTTACACTATTAAAACAACATCATCTCAGTTACTTTCAAAGGAATTTGAACGAAAAGTTCCTTTATAGTTTATACTTTGCCGAATACATTTTTTTAAGTTGATCGACTACGCAATAAATTAAGAAGTATTCTTAGCCGTGATAGTTTTCCTTTTAAATTCAGCATATTTCCTATTCCCGTGAATTTTTTCACATTTCCTTTCCAGAAGCAACCGTTTAGCAGTAGCTGGTAGAAGGGGGGGGGGGGGGGCACTGGACTCTAACGATTTTTTCCATTTTAAAACTTAATATTTCACAAACGGATCCCTAAATCGGAAAATGATCTTTGAATACTTATAATATTTTTAAAAAACCTATCCAACGACACCCCACACGATGGGGTGGACGCGAAAAAAATTCATCCCCGCTTGATGTGTAGGGAAGGTACCATAAAAATACATTTTTTTAAGATTTTATGTACCATTTTGTCGGCATCATTATATGTATATATATGCATTCATGCCAAATTACAGCTTTGTAGGTCCTATATAGTGTCTGAGCAAAATCGCAGACAGACAGACATACAGACATACGCGGACGGACAGACGGACGGACAGACCGAAACTATAAGGGTTCCTTGTTGACTACGGAACCTTAAAAACCAGATACTAATAGAATAATAATTACAAATTATTGACAAAACAAATGTTATTTCGTACTTTTTTAAATGCTGTTCATTATAAAGTTTCAATAAAATATTTTGGTAAGTACTGCGAGTAATTATAAATATCATAGAGTCTATATAGACAACAGAATATTGAATTTTACTCAAATAGCGCTTATATTCTTACCTCTTTCAAATAAAGTTGAAACTAATTCTCAAACATTTTGTCTATTCTATCGAAATATTATGTATATTATTTTAATGTGAAAGCACGTGAAAGTGTGATAATTTAATAACTCTTAATTTTAATTTTTAAATTAAGCAACTTTTTACTTCTACATTCAAAGTTATTCGAATTACAAAAAGGCAAAAGTTTTCTTTTTTCAAACAGTCAAACGCTTACCTCCGCAAAGTCCATTTTTACCGATAAAAAAAGGTTAAATTTTTTATTTCAAAACATTGGCAAAAGCTTACCTCCGCTACATTCAAAGTCCATTAGTCACACAAACACACAACTCGCGAGGAACTCGCACGGCGCGTCCGACCGCGGTGCGAACTTCGACGCGGCTAGATCGCGACTGTCGGCTCGACGCGGCTAGAGAGTAGATCGGTCCTTGTTGTTATGCATTTCGGTAATTTCAGACTCACAGGCTCCTAAGGGTCAATTCAGACCACAACGTGACGCGTGGATGCATTAATTGTAAATTTGTATGGATTTGCTAGATTTGCAAGACGTCGGGTCAATTCAGGCCGCGACGCGACGCGTAGATGCATTTCTTTTATAATATGGATTTGACAGATTTGCAAGACGTCTCACGCAATTGAAATCTGTCACATCCATACACATTTACAAATGCGTCTAAGCGTCACGTTGCGGTCTGAATTGACCCTTAGAGTATTAATTAACCCTTAGAGTAAATAATTTCCATTTAATTGTAAACAAAAAAAGTAACTAAATCATACTCAGATGCTAAGAAGCTGTAAACTGTTTTTCATTTCATCTAATGGTAAAAAAACATTAATTCAGACTCGGAGGTTCTGAAGGCTCTGTAAATTGTTTTAATTATTTTGATCGAAATATAGGCAAAAAACGCTGACTGAAAGACTCAGGAAAACTCCGAAGTTGTATAAGTATGTTATAACAATAATCTATACTTTCTATACTAATATTATAAAGCGGAAGAGTTTGTTTGTTTGTTTTAAAAAATTTGAAAAATTCTTTCAGTGTTAGATAGCCCATTTGTCGAGGAAGGCTATAATTAGGCTATATTTTATCACGCTGAGACTAATAGGAGCGACGAAATAGAGGAAAATATGGAAAAAAACGGGGGAAATTATTTGAAATTGCTTATTATCTTAAGAACTACTGGAGCAATTTTTATGTTATTTGGCACACATAAAGAATAGACCACGTGAAGGACATAGGCTATTTTTTCGGAAAAATGTACGGTTTCCGTGAAATTCCTAAATTACGCAGGCGAAGCCGCGCGGAACATCTAGTACAATATAATATTATAATAGGAACATTGTCATGTGATCTGAATGGAAAAAATCAGTCAATTTATACTTAGATGTTTCGAAGTATTCTGTAGTTTAAGTTTAGTTCTCGTAAACAAAATAATTGAACCAGATTAATGAACCATTTTTGTTAATTGCGCGTTTAATAAGTGATAATTAATTGATAGTTCATAGCTAAATAGCTTTGTTAATTGTTAAGATTTGGATATTAAATTGTTTAGAATAGGACCATTTATTATTAGTGCAATGTTTAGAATAGGACCATTTATTATTAGTGCAATGTTTAGAATAGGACCATTTATTATTAGTGCAATGTTTAGAATAGGACCATTTATTATTAGTGCAATGTTTAGAATAGGACCATTTATTATTAGTGCAATGTTTAGAATAGGACCATTTATTATTAGTGCAATGTTTAGAATAGGACCATTTATTATTAGTGCAATGTTTAGAATAGGACCATTTATTATTAGTGCAATGTTTAGAATAGGACCATTTATTATTAGTGCAATGTTTAGAATAGGACCATTTATTATTAGTGCAATGTTTAGAATAGGACCATTTATTATAAGTGCAATGTTTAGAATAGGACCATTTATTATTAGTGCAATGTTTAGAATAGGACCATTTATTATTAGTGCAATGTTTAGAATAGGACCATTTATTATTAGTGCAATGTTTCCACGGTAGAGGCAGCACCAGCATAAAAAAGCGGTAATTCAATATGTAGGTCACCTGATGCCGCATACGTCACCATTCGTCGAGGCGCGCAGGCAAGCACGTTTAGCCCGTCAGCATTATCGGACGGGTCAACGAACACCGCCGCACAGTGGTCCGAAATCGCTAAATGGTGGACATTCGCAAAAAAGTTGGATTTTGGTGTGGAAAAAAATACCATTCGATAGATTTTAAGAAGAGTAACAATAAATCCTTAATAAATTTTTTACAAAAATGTATTTTTTAAGGTGAAAAAAAAATAATTACCGTCGGGTCGGGTTACTTTGACTACTTTTTTCTTATTTTTTTATAAAACTATCTGGTATAGACGCGCTGGATGACTTATAAGTTTGATATTGATTTTATTTGGTTAATAAGGATATATACTTAATATAAATAAATGATATATTTAATAAATCTTTATAAGTATACAATTATTATTATTTTTAAATTGAGCCAAAGTTGATCTATAAGAAGGGTGACTTCGTCTCTCAGATTAATTTAAGCAAAAAACTTTTATTTATCCTGACACAGAGCTAAAGTAACTCGCTAAAATAACAGATTTAACAATAATAGACATTTCGACATCAAAAATTCTATATTTTTTGCAAAAAATTATACATTTTAACAAAAACTTACATTTTTTGTTAAAATGTATAATTTTTTATTGATGAAAATCATCTTAAGTAGGTTTTTTAAAATAATAGCATTTTACTTACAAACAAAATATTAACTTTGAATATATATCTATCAAAAGTATTAACTTTTTTAATAATGTAGTAACTATAAATGCTTACAAAATAATCATATTATGGCGTTTATGATTGCACAGCCTTCTTTTTGAGATCAATCCACATCAGTCATCGATTCTTAATTTACTTAATTATCTAGGTAGCTCAGGCACTGAGAAACAACCTATTTTTTTAAATTCGGGAACATAATCTTATAGATAATATTATCCCAAGCATAGCGGCATCTTCTCGCTGAGGCATGGCCCTGGGCCTCAAAACATTGAAGCATTCTTCAAGTTCTTCATCTGTATAATCGATATAGCGACGACTACCTGGTTTACGGCGATATTTTGGGGGATTGTGAGATCTGAAATGTAATGATTTCAACTTTGGCTCAAGAGCCAATGTTACCCGAATTTACGAGGCAAAATATCCCCATACTTTGTAACTAAATTTTATCAATGAAATCTCGTAAAAAAGCAATTGTTTCTTTAATCTTTCTGGTCCTTAATATATTTCTGACCTGATTTAGTATAATATGAAACGAAACTCACCGTAATATTTCAGTTTCACTATAAAGTTTGCACACGTAAATTAAGCACGTTGTTACATGTCCGAACTCCGACATGAAAATGGCCGTTTCATACCTCGCAAACAAGTGCCCAACCAATTGAAAACTAGCGCTACTAATGCCATCTAATGAATCCCGCTCGAACGAAATAGATTGCTTTTTTAGCAGCAACGTGGCGGGAAGTTTAAACATTTTTCCGATTTGAGTCAAAGTTGCCCGCAGGAGCTAAAGAAACCCGACCCGAATACCGGTACGAAAATGTTGTATGGGAAAGAATCTATACATAGATTTTTTG
Organism: Polyommatus iphigenia; assembly: GCA_963422495.1. NCBI lineage: Eukaryota > Metazoa > Arthropoda > Insecta > Lepidoptera > Lycaenidae > Polyommatus > Polyommatus iphigenia. Next base: position 40,995,614 of record OY730182.1, read on the forward strand.
CAAAAACTACTACGACATTCTGGTTCATTTTTTAAACAAGTAAAGTTCTAGTGGTATGTAAGGCTTAGAAAAAAAAATACGAAAAATTACGTGCAGCCTTTTGCAGTAGAGGGGTTCAAAATTTAGAAAAAATTTACTTACTTTTTAGGTGAGGAAAACATACCATTCGATAGATTACTTAAAGATTAACAATAAATCCTTAATAATTTTTTTACAAATATATATATTTAAGGTGAAAAAAAAATTATTACGAAAAATTCTATATGGGAAAGAATCTACAAATCGATTTTTTGCAAAAACTACTAAGCCGTACTGGATTATTTGAGAAACAAGTGAAGTTCTAGTGGTATATAGTGGTTTAGAAAAAAAAATACGCAGATATACGTGCAGCCTTTTGCAGTAGGAGGGGTCCAAAATTTTGAAATTATTGTACTAACTTTTTAGGTTTAAAAAAAAATACCATTCGATCGATTTATAAAAGAGTAACAATAAATCCGTAATAAGTATTTTGCAAAAATGTATTTTTTAAGGTGAAAAAAAATAATTACGAAAATTTTGCGTGGGAAAGAAACTATGAATCGATTTTTAATAAAAACAACTGGACCATACTCGATCATTTTTGAAACGAGTAAGGATCTAGTGGTATATAAGACTTAGAAAAAAAAGTACGTAAATTTACGTGCAGCCTTTTGCAGTAGGTGGGTTAAAAATATTGAAATGTTTGTACTAACATTTTAAAGATTTTTTGCTATTTCTCTAATGGCTGTTGCTTTAAATTTTTAGGTTTTTATTAATTTCAGGATTTAAAGCATTTATTGTTACTCTTCTTAAAATCTATCGAATGATATTTTTTTCCACACCAAAATCCAACTTTTTTGCGAATGTCCACCATTTAGCGATTTCGGACCACTGTGCGCCGCTGCGTCCCCCGCTCGCGCTCCCCTCCCAGTTGCGCCGACGCTGAGTTCACAGGCGACTTAGCAAAACTACGCGACTGTTGCTAGTCGCCCCGCACCTCCCCCGCGGGCGAAAACAAAAGGGGAGAATGAGAGCCGCAAGGCTCCGGACAGTCGCAAGACTAAGGAGAGCCGCTGCAAGGCTACGAAGAGCCGCAAGGTCTTCTCGACCTGGCAAGGATGAGAGCAGGCGGTGCGATGAGGAGGGCTTCACACTGGTGGAGAGAAGGAAGAAGAAGCCCGCCGCCCGCAACCATCGCGGCACCGCGCCTTATGTACCTGAGCTGCGTCTGCGGAGCGAGGTCCCCGCGACGCCCCTATACATATCCCGCCTGCACTGGTCCATGGAGGTCGAGGACGTCGTGGACTACACCCAGAAGAAGACGACACTGCGCCTGAGGGTCGAGCGTCTGCAGCCTCGCCACAAAAGTAACTTTAGTTCCTTTGTGGTGAGAGTACCGACGAATCTCCTTTCGACCTTTGAGGCGCCGGAGTTCTGGCCGATGGATGTGGTCTACCGGAGGTTCCGGGGGAGACTCCGGAACGAAGCGCGTCATGTAGCCGTCAACACGTGACAAAGTGTAGTTTTTAAGTATATAATAATAATATATATAAGGTATTTATTATAATATGAATAATGTAATATGTATGTTAGTCTGTAAGGTATTTGTATTATGGGCCTAAGCCTGAAATAAATGGTAAAATAAATAAATAAAATTAAAAAATAAATAATGACGTGTGCAGTATGTTGGATTTTGGTGGGATTGTTTACTGTATGTGCTAGTAGCGCGCTCCGCTCCGACCTTTGCGTAATAGTTGAAGCGGAGTAGTTTCGGATTGAGAGGTGAGTCCATATTTGACATTTAGATCACAAACCTCTTGAACTTGCATCATTTGAATGTCGAGTACGGTCTAGGTTACTCAACTCAGATAAATTTAAGCTGAAACAATTCACAGATACTTCCATAATATTAACCCAAAATAAATAACGAAGGTCCGCTAAATGAACTCTTAGCGGGCCCCTAGACGATCAATTTTGTTGCCCAATATTGCTTATTGTGTAATATTATTGACTATTATGAGTTTAATTTTTAGGGTTCCATTCCCAAAGGGTACTCTATTTCTAAGACTTCGTTGTCTGTCCGTCTGTCCATCTGTCTGTCTGTTTGTCGCCAGGCTGTATCTCCCCAGCAAGCACACAACACCATTATAACAAACTTATTATAGCACAAGTTAATGTACAAAGCATTATAACCAAATCGTATATCGGCTGTATTTCTTTTATACGACTCTTTTAAGTAAAATTTGGGCCCCCCCTTTAGACAGCGTTCAGGTAAAGGCTATATTTTAATAGCATTATAATTATCATATTACTTCAAATCAAATCAAATCAATCAAATCAAAATATTTTTATTCGGAGTAATTTTTTACAAAAACATTACCGAACGTCGATACTACGGTGCCTACCACCGGTTCGGGAACTAACCCCTCGAGAAGAACCGGCGTAAGAAACTCGCACGGGTCCATCTTTTGCTAAAAAGATGGAAAATTACAATTAAAAACATATACAGTACAACACGGTCACATTAACCTGACGCACCACTGGAATGCAATATGCCATCACCGCGCGTCTAGTTAATTTGACCGTGTTATATAACAATATTATAACTTAGAGCTGTTTACAATAGGAATTATAAAAAATATTCTAGTAGCCTGTAAGAACCACCCTATTCCCAAGGTGTGTTGTCGTTGATGAAATCATTGATTTTATAATAAGCTTTAGTACACAAACGTTCTTTTACTACATTTTTAAATTTATTGACAGAGAGATTTTGAACGTTTTCTGGGATTCTATTGTACAGGCGTATACACTGGCCTTTAAAAGATTTGCTGACTTTGTTGAGTCTGATCACTTGTATTTCTAATTTGTTCTTATTCCTAGTGTTAAAACAATGATTGTCGCTTTTCTTTTTGAAATTATTTAAGGTCTTTCTTACATACAGTACATTATCCAAGACGTATTGAGATGCGACGGTCAGAATATTTATTTCCTTAAACCTTTCTCTTAAGGATTCACACGATGATATCTTATAAATAGAACGTATGGCTCGCTTCTGCAGCACGAATATTGAATTAATATCCGCTGCATTTCCCCATAGAAGGATTCCATAGAACATAATGCTGTGGAAGTAACTAAAGTAAACAAGTCGCGCTGTTTCTACATCAGTTATTTCTCTGATTTTTTTAACAGCATATGCTGCAGAACTGAGCCTATCCGCCAGATTTGCAATATGCGGACTCCACTGTAATTTACTGTCTAAAGTTATACCTAGGAAAACAGTGGTGTCCACTAATTTCATTTTCTCATCATTTAATAGTACATTGGTTTGTACTTGCCTAACATTTGGCAAACTGAACTTTAAACATTTCGTTTTGTTAGAATTTAATAGTAAATTATTAGCATTAAACCATTGTACTATTTTTGAGAGAGCACTATTTACCTCGTCGTAATTAAATTGTTGTCGCTTCACATTAAAAATTAGTGAAGTGTCATCAGCAAAAAGTACTATCTCATGCTTATCTTTAACTAGATAAGGTAGGTCATTTATGTAAATGAGAAAAAGAAAGGGACCTAAAATAGATCCTTGTGGAACACCTAGCTTTATTTTACTACCATTAGACCTTTTAGAATTAACTTCAACCCTTTGCGTTCTATTTGCAAGGTAAGAACTTAACAGTTTTAGGGCCGTGTCCCTTATACCATAATGATACAATTTTCTGATTAATGTAGCATGTTCAACGCAATCAAATGCTTTGGATAGGTCGCAGAAGATACCAAGTGCATCCTGCGACCCCTCCCAAGCTTCAAATATACTACATAGAAGACTGATGCCTGCATCTGTAGTGGACCTACCTTTAGTAAAGCCAAATTGATTGTTATGTAACAAATTATTACAGTTAAAGTGAACTAGTAATTGATTTAGAATTATTTTTTCAAATATTTTACTAAAAGTTGGCAAAATAGATATTGGTCTGTAGTTAACTGGGTCAGACTTAGTCCCAGCTTTGAAGAGAGGCATCATCTTCATTAATAAGGTCAGTTATGAGCATGGGAATAAACAAATTGCATTTTTTGCGACTTTAATACAGTTAATATATAGCTTTTAAAATTACAATCTGTTATTAAAATTTCATTACAATGCTTACTGTTTTACTTCCTTTGTAAAAAAGAAAATCTTATTGATTTTAAAAATATATTAAATATTTATTCTGCTGTTAACTTATTGTGCGGACCTGAAATAATTAAATGTGCAGTTGTGACAATTATTAATATTAAATGGGTAAGTAACGCCTTTATTTCTGATTGTTTTGAGTGAAATTAGCTGAGCGCATCAGTTTGTCGGGTGAAATATACATGTTATTAGTAAAGAATACACGCGCTCTCGCCAACCCTCGCTAAAATACTTTATTATAGTATAAAGTTTTTAGAAAACATAACCTATATTTTTAACAAATATAAAAATTAGCCTTTAGCAATAGGTTTAACAAATTAAATAGCTTATAAAGGTATCCGTACAAAATACAAATGATTTCATTCCCTTTTTAGTCAGATCTTAGAGTGACTTGTATTATTTTTGTAAGATAGGAAAAGGAAAGCTAATGGCGACAAATAAAATTAAAGCTTTAGGCATTTGACGATAGCATAATAGTGCTGTTAATTTTAATATGGCCCGTTACAAAAATTAGAGCTCGTATTGCACTATACAAGACACTTACTTATTATGTTCAGCCATATAACAGCACTTCAGAAATATGTTATAATGCTTAAACTCATTATACGTAATAGTGACTGATCGTTATCGAGTTACAAATGATTACGGTACCCTGCTAGGGTACCGTAATCATTTGGTATAAAGCCTATATTTATATAATTTATGTTTTTTTTTGTATATACAATTTATATAAGAAGGTTAGTACTAATTACTAGAGTGATGATGATTTCTTCCAGCTTCACGGAGTGGAGAAGAGAGAGGAGTGGAGAATAATTTTGAGATGGCTCGAAGAAGAAGATACTGATAATGGAGATATCGTGGATAGTGACCCTGAAGATTTCTTCCTAAAAGAAAGGACAGGACAGGCTTCGCCTAGCGTGGGGGCTAGAACTGTTAGTTGCTGTAAACTGTTGTTTAAGGAAATAAATTTTATTATTTTTTTTTTATTATTATTAACTACTTAGAAGAATCCCCACATAATACGGACACAGAACATGAAGAAAGTAGCACCGAGTCTGACTTAGAAAATATTTATTAACATTGAAATAAAAAACTAAGGGGGGCTCCCATCATACAAAAACACAAGTTTTGGCGTAATTTTGCTCTTTAATGGTACGGAACCCTTCGTGCGCGAGTCCGACTCGCACTTGGCGATTTTTTTGTTTACTCCAATAATATTAATAAAATCAGTATACTCCTTTTTAAGCTTTCTTTTAAATCCGCCTGTTTTTTTTTTTTTTTTTGTTTTTTTTCCAAGCCTTTTTATCCATTACTATATACAGGGTGCAATTAAACCTTCCTGCCAAATTTTTTCCAGGGCTTAGGTATCATTAGGAGAATCCATTTAACCAAAAAAAATTGGTTGTTATTTTTTTGTTAATGACATATTTTATCCCATTTAAAATCGTTGCAGAATGCTCACTCGCGGCAGTGGGTATGATCGGGGGTGACGCGGGGCGAGGCGCGCGCGCGGGGGAACGTCACGCGCGGGCGACGCGTAGTGTCCATTAATTGCAGTGTTTTTTAGGATAACTTTCGGAGGCTGTTTCTCAACATTTTAGTACTGAGTGATTATAAAAGAAAAAATACGTGTATTTTTATTTTTATCAAGGATCAATATATCAAAATTTGGCAGGAAGGTTTAATTGCACCCTGTATTAAACTAGCCGTTGTAATATTATATTCGCCATTATAAATAACCATTTTGTAATTTCGAATTACGATGTTATTATTACTCATAGTTCTAACAATACTTTTATTTCGATCATAATATAGCTATATACTGTAGAGATTAATAGATCAGAAAGAAAACGGAGCAAAAGCATTATTTGTTATAAAGTCAATGTTAATATAGGACTAGCATTAAATTAACACAACCATGGACTATTAGAAAGCTTTTATTCTTAAAAAAAAATCAAAATACGTTCAAGAGCACTATAAATTAGTTTATTATTGCTTACTTAAAGCGTAAAGTTTTTCAAATTACCAATGTAAGATAGTAGTCTTAGTATAAGATTGAAAGCTGTTTTAGAAGCTGTCATTTAGAATTATCCTACGTTAATTATAAGATTTTTCACATTGTAACAATTTTTTGACGTGATAACGTCTTATAATTCGATATGGGGTGCGCGCCCGAAAAACATGACAGTTCATGCGGCGTTGCCTCGCCGACGCCCGACAGCTGCTCTGAGGCGTTCCATTTATCCTCTCAGCAACCGTACTCAACCCACCTGGGCCGCGCTCTTTGTTTCGATTATATTACGTATTTCGATGACTTAGAGAATACTTTTGTATGAAGAAGTTTGGTTAGTTATGACCTTTGATACATTGACCACACTCTTAAATGAAAAGTAAATAAACAATCTGTGAGCTATTAGTATTATTTCGGCTATTTAAAATTGTGCTCTATTTCCTACGTGTCAAGGTATGACTTGTGCTTTGTTCGAAGATTTTACTGGATTTCGTCTTTTTTCGAATGTATGTAGCGTTTTGTATTGCGAATAGTTTATTTTACTCATTATAAATATTTTTAGACAATAATTTTAAAGAAATACATCGAAATAACTTTAGGTTACAGTCGAAAAAGTTTGTTTCTATTTATAGAGATTCGGATGCGAGGGTTAAGGGGTTAAGGATAGTTGAACGAGACAACGTCATACGTTGTCACGTTCAACTATCGTCAGTAAACCGACTTTACAGACAACCGATTTTTGCTAACTGTAATATAGCAGTAAGCATAATTTGAAGAAATAAATACCTTTATAGAGTATTCATATTTGTATAGTGACGATTAAAAGAATTAATATGATTTCAAGACATAATTCTGTATCTGTTTTGGTTAATAATACAAGTTATGTGCTTGCTGGGTCAAGAACCGCTATTGCTAGACTTCTGAAATTTTCACAGATTGTGTACCTATATTTGTTGCCGCTATAACAACAAATACTAAAAACAAAATACTATTAATATTTAAGGGGGCTCCCATAACAATAATAATATAAGAAATACCTAATGAACTGGAACTTCGCGCCATCCGGGTGTACCTTGACCTCTCAAGTTTATATCTACAGCCTTGTATTAATTACCTATTTAATTACTACAAATAAAATATTTTTAAGGGTCTTCCTCACAGTATAAATTTTCAACAAAAAATATATTAACACAATAAATGATAATAATTTGAACGAAGTATAATTTACATAATGTGAATTAACGACTAATTTATGTGGAATTAAATCAAAGATGAGTCCGTGACCTTGATAAATCATTTCGTATAGCACCGACACCTTAGGCCGTGTTCAGACCAAATTGACTGTAAGGGCCGCGCTACACCGGAATGGCAGCGGCGAGGCGAGCACTTTCAGTGTCATATGATTTTATAATAAAATATTAAATATATATTATAATGAAATACATGAAATACATGAAATACAAGAAATACAATAAGCTGCGTAACGTTTGCTCACATTCAGCGGCTGACAGTTTGTTTGGTTTGATCACGGCCTAAAAAAGGAAGCTTGCGCTACGTTATAATATTATTAATCCTAAGTTATTTCCTTCAACTTATAAACAAAAGTTTTATCAATAAAAGTTTAGCAATTATTTCATATAATATTACCTATATCTAATAGTGAACAAATAAGGGAGTTTTTTTCTACCTTTGCTTTTGAAACTATCGGATGATTTACTAAAAGCCTAGAAGAGTGTGCAATTCTACTAATATAGGGAATTGCAGTAGGTATCTAGAGACTTAAGATGGAATCGATAGTTCTAGAAATGATGCGCACTGAATGTCAAAGGGAACATTTTAACGTGGAGCCTTGGTAAGGCCATTTGTCCATACGCCGCGCCGCCGCCACAGTGGAAAATTTGGGTCCGTATCGGATCAAAAATCTGTAACTTCAAGGTTTTTCATCGTATTGTATTGCGATTTGGCACATGTATACAGTGATATACAAAGATTTAAAAAATATTCATTTTTTGTATTTTTTTTCAATGTATACATATTTATTTTAGATTAAAAAAAAGAAAAGAGAAAAAAAGTAATACGAGTAGTTGTAATATTATGTTTATTTTTTATAAATAAGTACTAATATGAGTAAAATTAAGAAAACTTAAACAATTACTTATCACACGAGCATAATAAAATACATAAAATTATAAAATCGTATAGTACCTATCTATACCTCACACCAAACTAATTGATCTCAGATTAGATAAATCTTATAATATTATTGGTTTTATTTACTAGGTTTTAGTTACTTATAACACACACAGACACACACACACACTTTCCACATAGTCGAGTAAACTTTTTTCTTTTCGCTCTCAGAGTTTCTTAGCTCTTCAACAAGATGAGCCTCTGCATACTCACCTAAGGCCCGCAGTCCTTGCAAAAATGCGTTTCAAATGTGCTCAAACCCATATTCTTCTAGTAAAAGAGTGTTTTTCCTTTTCTTTGTTGATTCTGAGGAGTCTCTATAAGCAATGCACGGTCTTCCTCGTTCACCAGAAGTTGATGGCAGTGAATGTGCTTCAGACTCCGGAAACTGTACAGAATATCCTGACTCCAGCCAGCTTGTATTATTCCGAATAAATTTGTCCTTTTTCCGTGATGCTTGAGCCCAGCGCTTATTGAAAGAAGGCATTAGGCAGAATATGTCTTTGAATGTCACCAATTACAAAACACAAGTTGTTTTCAGAAACATTTAATGTTTGCTGTAAAACTATGGACAACGATTTCAAGGTTCTGCCACGCTCGATAACGGGAATGATGAAATCGCCCTTAGTACAGTTGAAAGTTGACATTTTAATGGAAATAACCAATTTAAATAAGTGTCACAGGTCACTTAATATGAAATACACGCTGAAGTGTGCATTTTGAAGATATTTGCTTCCCCTTATATACTGTTTTTTTTAGATATGAAATACGTACTAATATCAATGTTTAAATGCATATTTACTCACGCAGGACGAGTGCAAAATAGATGATAAGCTATTGCTATTAAAAAATATTGTGATTAAATTGTTTTTGTAAACTATGTCAGCAGTAACCGTAAAAGATACCGAATTATCTACTCCGACCTCTATCACATTTTTTCCCATAACTTCCAGGACCGCAAACTTCCGCAGCTGATTTTTTTAATTTTTCATTTATGAATAGTTAGGCTATCAAATAACACATAAAGTTGCGCGTCGGGAGACGTCGGTAAATGTGAAAACCTTCGACGAAAAAAAAGAAAAGTGAAAAATAGGGTATGTCAATTTTTTAAAAAGCTATTGTGTCTCGTTTTGCCACGACTGATGGGTTAAAAAAAGTTAATAGCTCATTATTAAGAACATAAAATATCCTTTTTAAAAATGTATAAAACCGCATGCATGTGCTAAATACTTTTTTCACAATATTCATTTGAATTATGTGTATGCGAACATTTGAATGAGCCATCCGCTACTTCAACTTACTTCAACCTATGAAAAAAAAATATTTATGCAGTTTTAGTGCAAAAAAATGTCTGATTAGGATTATTTGGTTATTAGAGTATAGAATGCAATAAAGATTTCATTCAAAATGTGATATTTTTAAAAACCATTTATGATATGCTCTTGTTCTACCATTTTCCATAGTGCCGTCGCTGGAACGTCACCGCCACATATACATAATACTAGCTGACCCGACAGACGTTGTTCTGTATTAAAATTAGTATCTTCATGCCTTTCATCAAAATAGATTAAATAGTTTAAGCGAAAATCATGAAAGTTTATTGTGCAGGAACCGTACATTTTCCGGGACAAAAAGTATCCCTATTCCTTTCCCGAGACTCAAAGTATCTCCAGGTCAAATTTAATACAAATAGAAATCATAAAAGTTTATTGTGCGGGAACCGTACATTTTCCAGGACAAAAAGTATCCCTTGACCTTTCCCGAGACTCAAAGTATCTCCATACCAAATTTCATCAAAATAGATTGAAGAGCTTAGGCGAAAATCATAAAAGTTTATTTTGCGGGAACCGTACATTGTGCGGGTACCGTACATTTTCCGGGACCAAAAGCATCCCTTGTTCTTTCCCGAGACTCAAAGTATCTCCATACCAAAATTAATAAAATTTTTAAAAAATATTAATAAAATTGAATAGTTTACGCGCAAACCATAAAAGTATATTGTGCAGTAACCGTACATTTTTCCGGGACAAAATGTATCCTATGTCCGTTTCCTGGCTCTAAGCTACCTCCTCACCAATTTTCAGCCATATCGGTAAAGCCGTTCTTGAGAACTTGGTGTAACTAACACGACTTTCTTTTATATATATAGATCCAGCCTTAAAAAACTATAGATTAGTTCCATAGGCCTGACAAACATTTAGAGGTACGAAGCGTCACCTAAAAGGCTTCTAATAATAATAATAATATCTATGGACGCTTCACACCACGTCAGTCTGGCCCCGTGCTAAGTACCTAAAGGACTTGTGTTACAGGTACCAGACAAACGGAAATATATTAAATACTTTTATACTATACATATATTTAAGATTTTTATTATATCATACACATATTTAATACACATCCAGACCCGGGAACATTGAAAACTTTTTGTTCCGTCGGCGGGATTCGAACCCGCGACCCCCGGCTTGAGCGTCCAACGCGCTTGCCACTGAGCCACAGAGGTCGTCAAAGACATAAGAACCTCTTAAATTAAGAGCACTTCAGTATTCAGTTAATATCTTAAAGCGTTACTGATTTACGTGGAAAGTTACACGCAGTAAAACACCGAACATCCCCCGCTCTTGTGTACGGGACCATAGACAATGAAAATATGTACAGACCTGTTAAACATCACGCTCTTATGGTATGAGTAATTATTATTTTTGAACAAAAAAAATAACCCGACTTCCAAGGTAAGACAATAGGAATATTCGTTATGAACCAAAAAGTATGAAATAATTTTTATTTTACATTAGTGTCTTTTTCAAAATTCGCCTAAACAGAACTCCTAAGGCCTAAGCCTTCAAAGGTATTACTTTGGAAATTTCAGCATCGCTTAGATAACTGCAAGAATTTACCACTACCTCGCTTATTTAATATGTCATCAACACATATCGTCACTACCATCTTCTCTCAATATAAAGTTAATACAAAATAAGGCAATTTACATACTCTTATGTACCGACGTAAAAAAAACCTCATCTTTTAAAAAATCTGTCTATATAAAAAATCTGCTAATCATTGGAATTTCACCTTAGAACAACCCCTATATATGTTATAATAGTATAATATTATGTAACTATTAAAACCGTAGTAATACACAATACAAAACAATACAATAATCACACACTGAGACCACACCGTTCAAAACCTTAATATTATAACTATGTAATTTATAAAACAATAAATATATATAATATATTTATCTATATATATAAAACTCAAAAGTGACTGACTGACATGGTGATCTATCAACGCACAGCCCGAACCACTGGACGGATCAGGCTGAAATTTGGCATGCAGGTAGATGTTGTGACGTAGGCATCCGCTAAGAAAGGATTTTGATAAATTCCAACCCCAAGGGGTTAAATAGGGGATGAAAAGTTGTATATAATAATACTTCTTAACGCGAGCGAAGCCGCGGGCAAAAGCTCGTTTATTATATGTATATATTATAATCTATTCTATTATATATAATATTTAAAAAAAAGTCCATGGCGTGATGGACTAATATTAAAAATCTAAAGTGCGAAAAATCTAAATAATTAAATAACAAAAAAGGATATGGGCGAACAGCCCATAAACGGACCCAATTTTATAATAAAAAAAACCGTAGTAATAAATTCAGAAGAACAAAATTTAACGCAACTCTGTCTACATTATTCTAAAGTCTATGTACAATTTTCTATTGTTAAATCACGAAGAGCGTGATCGGAAAAGGCCGAGGAAAGCGGATGGTTTGACGAGCTTACCCGGCCGCGGGCCTTTGAAAGAAACTTCCTTAAATTGCTGATAGATGACGAATACCTTGAGATTGATAAGTGAGATAACAAAAACCGAGTTGAGAATTTGTACCATGGCGGCAGGAGGTACGTCGAAAATTTGAGAGCTGAGAAAGGTTTGGTTCGCAAAAGGTTTTGTTGAGAAAGGTTTTGTTAGTGGGCCCCTAGGCGATCAATTTTATTGTGCAATATCATTGAACAATATTATTGAACAATTCATTTGACAATAAGATTTAAAGGCTTCCGTGAATCGCGCCCGTTCAGCATCCACCCTTGACGGTCAATAATATTGCACAATACGTGAAATTTTATGTGTGGTTATACAGTGTGTTAGTGTAAACACCGTTATCTTTGAAACCATGAAATGAGCCCGTCAAAATCAACAACTTTTTCTATGAGAACAATGCTGGGAACACAAAAAATCCGTCTTCATACCCATACAAATTGCCGATCCGGGCATCCGTAATGGGTATGAAGACAGCATTTTTTTTTTGAGTTCCCAGCATTGTTCTCATAGAAAAAGTTGTTCATTTTGACGGGCTCATTTGATGGTTTCAAGGACAACGGTGTTTACACTAACACACTGTATAGTAAGGCCAGCGGTACTCCTGTACTAACCTTTTTCTTATACGGGCCACAAATATTATGTTGTAGTCTTGATGTCGCGGGCTGCAACCCAAATTATTTAAGGGTAAAAAATAACTTTGTTCAAAATTAGCGATTTAATAGTGGAAAATCCTAATTCGTCTCGAAAAAAGATAAACATAGATATCTATGTTTATCTTTAACTTCACGCGGGCCACTGACAAAGCCCCGCCGGGCCGCAGGTTGGTTATTGAGTTAGGCACTAACGTTACGATCTGCGTGCTTAGTTGTCCTCTGTATAGTTTTTATTTTTAAAACTTTCAGCTGGAGGTCTGCTGTCTGCTGTTATTTGATGAAGAAACTCTATCCAGATAGGATAGAATTTGTTCTAATCAAATAATCAAACAACCCCCGGGCCCTGATTGGGATGGGAGTTTAAATGTTGCTTCTGTTCTAGTGCTTTTCTTTAGAAAATAGAAAAAAAATCGCAACATTATATTATCGTAATATGTTAATATTATACACCTAATTAATATTCTCCTCGTCAGCTATCTTCTAATACAGAAACAAAAAACTTCATAAGTTCATACCGCATTTTGTAGCCATATTTTAAAGATGGCGAAAACCGTTTCGCAAATTGGCGCATGAACATGACACTTAATTTAAGTTCTGTGATTAACTGCTAACAGGTACTGCTTTTAATTGGGTATAATGCATCGTTTAATAGAGTTCGGTGGCCCTGGGTAGGGAGGGAACGTTCCCAGCGGGTGATTCACTAAGCGATTCCGCGCGGAATCTTCCCGCTGGCGGAAACTATTTCACTTTCAAGCAAATGACAAGTGAATACTTTCCGATTTTAACATCCGACAATCCGAAGTTTGACATTCGACGGCGGGAAATTATCCGAGGATTAGAGTCGATTTTGTTGTTCCCGCCACCTCCGAGACTCGTGAAATCTTTTCACTACGAGATCCGTGTCATGGCGGATATTGTTAGATGAAATTATTTAATGATAAGAATAAAACAAAGCAATTATTAATACTTAGTTAGTCGTGTCTTGTTTAAAATATTAAATAAATGTCGTACTGTAATAATTATGTGTTAAATCTTTAGGAAGTATTCATTGAACAATAAATATTTTTTATTTATAAATGCAGTATAAGTCTTAATATTCGGTACTTAAAGATTTAGAAATAAGTATAATAATTTTTAAATTTTGTATTAACTATTAATCCTTCAATCAGGGATTCTTGGAAAGGATATTGTATTCTATTGTTGTCGCGGTCAATGCACCGGTGTCCTTATGGGGCTTGAAAGATTAATACTTAAGTATTATGTTAAACCATTATTGTGCTTTTACAATAATTTTAAATAGTTATTTAAGTACGTATATAATATTATCATTATAATTCCAAGGTCATACTCACCACCGTGGAACTTCCATAGTATATATTGTAATAAAAACTAATATTAAATGAAAAACAAATTTAAAACAAAAAAAACTTAAGTATATAAAATTTAAAGTAAGTAATAAGTTTGTTTTACACATAAATAAAAGGTATTCTCACACAACAAGATTTACCGATATAATATAATAAAGTACTCTGTGATTTATCGGAGCTCAACACACTAGTCAACACACGACTTACAGATTTGACAGATTGTCTTGTCACTCGGCAGTCGGCACATAAACAATATTTTTTGTTTTAATTCCACTCAAGCCCCAAGCGGCCACGGCAGTCGGCAGCCGCGCTATTTGTACTTTGTACTGCGCGGTACGCCATTCACTCAAGACTCAAGCCCCAAGCGGCAGCCGGTTACCGCGCTCTTTTATTCAATTATGTAACATATTTCGCTGACTTACAGACTACTTTTGTATAATCTTTCCATCGGGGATTCTTGGAAATGCTATTGTATACTATTGTTGTCGCGGTCACCTGTGTCCTTATGGGGCTTGACGGGGTAAAAAAGTTTCATTAGACGTACGATCTTTGATATATTGGCTACATTCTGAATGAAAAATACTACAATATAGACGTAATTGACGAATATGGGCGATTAGTATCTTTTCGGCTATTGTGTGTGTTGCTATAACGTGTACTTTTTGGAAGTTTTTTTACTGGATTTCACGAATGTAAGTTGTAGTGTTTTGTATTAATTTTTTTAATGAGTAGCTTTTTAATATTCAATGAAATACTCAAAATCATTCGTTGATTAAAACGCAGCTGAAATATATTTTTTTGTAAGGTAAGACTAATCTTAATTTTAAAAATTTTGTTCATTAAATTAAGAGGTGCAGGAAAAAAAGACAATTATTTTCCTGTCTGATGAATAACCAAGGCTATATAATATATATGCCGTAGCACTTATTGCCAAAAAAAAACTAGTGTCAATTATTCTCTTTGGTTTCGGATTCATTCCGTCGCGGAAGTTTGTAAATCGCTGTAATACTGACAGAATATGAGATCTTTTCACGTGAAAACTTTCCGACGATCGTGAATCGGGCAGCAGGAGTTGTAGAGTTGGGGCGAATGGGGAAAGAAATTACGCTTCTGTCCGGTGAGTCGAAACACTACGAAACCGTATCCGAATCCAAACTTCACTTCAGCGACACTTCCGACTGCAATCTGCACTCGTCACGTCTTCAGTGCCCGAGATGAATGTTTCTTTAGTAACAACAACACAATAAGACACGTACTTCACAGCTCACTGGGACGTTATATTAAACTAGACAAATGTAAGTACATTCAGTTTTGTTCTTGTGTGATCAGAATAGACGCTTGACAGACGAGGACAAAACATTGTATTCTGATTATCCGTACTTCCATACTAATATTATAAATGCGAAAGTGTGTCTGTCTGTCTGTTACCTCTTCATGCCCGAACCGCTGAACCGATTTTGCTGAAATTTGGCATAGATACCTTGAGTCACGGGAAATTTCATAGGATACTTTTTATCCCGCAAAAATGTACGGTTCCCGCGCGATAAACTAATTCTAGTTAACTATATGTACGACTGTACGTGTGAAAAGTCATTTATTTTTCACGTAATAAGTATATTATCAAAATTTAATTTTGTATATTTGTCCCTCAAGATTAATTACGTCATTCCCTTTTTATATGTTTTAAGGCTGTAATAATGACCGTTTTATAGATACTAAAACGTGGACAAAAGTATAAAGGTAGTAAAAATTTAGCACTCTATTTATACGGTCGCGTCGGCCGGTAAACAGAGATATTAAGGATATTCGGATACGAATCAATAATTTAATAGAATAGTTTCGGTTGCGGTGATATTCCAATTTCAAAAATTAAATTCTGAAATCCGTATCATAGAAAAAAAATAAAGTAGTGACACGTCACACGGCTAATCTCCTCCTCTCTCCGCCAGAAATCCATACTAATATTATAAACGCGAAAGTGTGTCTGTCTGTCTGTCTGTCTGTTACCTCTTCACACCCGAACCGCAGAACTGATTTTGCTGAAATTTGGTATGGAGATACTTTCAGTCCCAGGAAAGGACATAGGATACTTTTTATCCCGGGAAAATGTACGGTTTCTGCACGATAAACGAATTTTGGCGCAAAGGAGTTGCGGGCATCATCTAGTGCCACATAAATAATGTTAAATGGCAAAATATTATGCTTAGTAACACCATCGCTGTTAGGGAATATTCGACAACAAGGATTCTTACTGGGAACTGAAGGAAGAACAACAATTTATTTTCGTATCCGATTTCATTCGATTTTCTCTGATTTGTGTGGATAGGAATCGGACTCGGAAAATCGGGCACTTAAAATTGTTTACAAATATTCGATTTCAATGTTATTGTTTCATTTGACGTGAGATTTTACGAGAAAATAATATTTAATGATAACCGATTACTTATCAACCAATTTACAATGTGACCCTGTTTTAGGTTATAAATTAATGAATGAATGAAATGTTCCTTACTGTGCACGTAGTACCTACAGAGAAAATACAAAAATATAAACAAATAATACAGACTATGGTGTCACAATAGTGGCCTTATTAGGTACTAGGTAGTACCAATCTCAATCTCTCTTATGATGACGTCATAATCATAAGTAGAAAAATAATTTAGAAAACGGTAGCAAAGCAAACGCTCTCTTATATTTAAAATTGCTACTTTTTGCTCTTTTAATCTTCAAATATTGGTTAAAATTCAGACCTGACTTAACCTTCGTCGAAAGGAATTCATTAATTCATATTTTATAATAATCTTTACATTCAAGAACATCGAGGTATTTTACTACCGGATACCCGAGCAACGTTATTATGATAATTCAGATTTCTATTTTAGATAATCTCCCGAATTCTGTCGGAAACGAGATCACACTTTTACTTTTGAAACGAATAAATTCCTTGAATGTCGACAATTGGATTTCCGTGGGCTTTTGTCTTTCGCACAAATATTAAAATCATTAGCGTCCCAAAATACCTACTGAATACCTTCATAATGTGGCAGAGGGTTTGTTTGTTACTCTACAACCTTCAACTGGTCGCGGTGACGTAATTTGTTAGCATTCTATTAATAATAACTCACACACCGGTTTCGGTGACGGTGGCCGGATGCATTGAAACCAGGCTAGTTACGCAGGAGTAATTTTATAGTGCCCAGGTGTGTGCGCAGTACACAAGAGCACTCTCTATTACTTTTACTCTCATAACCCAGTGGGACGGAAGACCGACACGACTGGCGAGAGATCAGGTGCTGGACCGACTTTTTAGATGCCACTCCGACGCATGGATCATCTTACTTGTCAGACAATCAGGTGATCAGCCTGTATTGTCCTAACAAACTTTCCAACGCGGGAACCGAACCCACGACCTCCGAGTCAAGAGCCACGCTCTATAACCACTGGACCACGGAGGCGTTTTGGCTTAGCCTTCAATTACAGGAGGATTAAAAACTGGACCATAATTCGCATACTTTGATAGTCACTTCAATATCATGTCTTAGTCACACATCAGAATACTCGTTGCTACATACATAGAGGAGTCACCACGTCTCTCGTTTTGTTTGACACACAAGTTTATCAAAGCAAAATACCATCCCAGAACAAAAACGAAACGAACTTGATACCAGAATGTTGAAGTCCAAGATATTGAAATACTGTCGACGTTAGTGTCTAATAGTCCAATAAAATTACGGCTCAAAATGGGTTAATTAAACATGAACGAACACAGTTTGGGGATTTTAAGGATCGATAGGTGTATTTGGAGCATAAATTCCAATTTGAGGGGTTCTACTGAGGTCAGCTCAAGGTCATTTCGATGGAAACGCGTTTAATTCGATATCTCGAGAATGATCAGTGTTAGGCAATGTGTTAGGCAAAAAATTGTAGAGACCTTTTCTCTTCCAAATTAAATTTAGTAACTTTTTTATCTGAAACTTTTTTTTAACATTAATATTTTTCAACTTATTACTCCCGCAAGGCAAAAATTTTACTTTTTTTTCTATTTTTCGTCGTTTTCTCCCCAACCATTCAATTTTATTAAATTTTACCGATCATCAAAGTCTAGATATTTTAATTATGAACAATTTTTTTCTTAAACTTTTTTCTGTAATGCCAATACCTTCGGAGTTTTATATTACTTTACCGAGCGAAATCCGATTCATCTCACTACTGAAAACTGTTCTCATCAAATCAGACATAGAGGTGGAGCAAGCCGTAGAGGATGCGGATGGTCTAATTGTCAGTACGGCTAAGAGAATTTTGCAGGAGTATAGTGCTGCGGTTGTTATTGGTGAGGACGTGGATTTACTGGTTTTGCTGACTGCAACAGCCGGCGCGTGCAACAACATTTATTTGAGGAAACCTGGACGAGGCAAATCGACGGAAGCTATATATAGCCCATACTGCCTTAAACCGATATAATATTATGGGCCGAATGCCGCAAAAAACCTTTTATTTTTGCACGCGATTTGGTTGCGACACAACTTCGGCTCCTTACAACCTAGGCAAGATCAAAACAATGACCGCATTGAAAAAATCTCCGGATTTGGTTTCTTTATCTGCAGTTTTTCTACAAGACAAAGCAGACAAAACAACGCTCGCTTCAAACGGCGAACAATTCATTTTGAATTTGTATCGCAAGGCAGGTGACACGAATTGCACGAATCTCAACGAGCTCCGATATAAGGCATATAAAAAAATGGCCGGCAGTGGGAGGGTTAAATTAGAATCCCTTCCTCCTATCTCTGATGCGGCATTTTTTCACTCGTTGAGGTGTTTCTACCAAGTTCAATACTGCCTGGAAAATTATCAAGAACCCGAGGAGTGGGGCTGGCGTCACACCCCCCGTGGATTGGAACCGATAATAATGTCATTGAAACCAGCTCCGGATAATTTACTGAGATCGATTTCTTGCAAATGCAAAACCAACTGCGGCAAAGCGTGCGGATGCAGAAAGGCCGGTCTCTTTTGCTCAGTGATAGGCACTAATAGCCAAGAGAACTATTGAATCTAATATCGCCAATGTTGTCGACGATGTTTTTTTTGATGCAATGAACGAGTACAACGTATGCCCCGATACCGTCAGGGCCTTTAATATTGACGAATCACTTCCATCGACCTCGGATGCTTAACTTGAAGAATTTTATAACCTATCTTTATAGTGAAAACTTCTTTAGCGGCGTTGAGCACTTTTGTGGGATGGGTAAAAACTGTGAAACTCGCGTCAGATTCTCGTGCTGATCGAAAAACCGTAAGACGGTTGGAGAGTAGTGTTATAACATCGAAATCGATTAATCGAACAATCGATTGTTTTTTTTTCGATTGTCGATATTTTTTAATCGATTGTAAGGGTTTCGATTAATTAAAAAAATCGATTTTATTTAAATCGATTTCCATAAAAAATGGGTTACAAATTTAATCGAATGTAAGGGTTTCGATAAATTAAAAAAATCGATTTTTTTAAAAACGATTTTCATGAAAAATGGGTTAAAAAATGTAAGGGTTTCGATTAATTAAAAAAAAACGATTTTTTAAAAATCGATTTTCATAAAAAATGGGTTAAAAATTTCATCGATTGTAAGGGTTTCGATTAATTAAAAAAAAACGATTTTTTAAAAATTGATTTTCATAAAAAATGGGTTAAAAAAAATAATGCACAACGTTAATAATCAAGTTTTCACTTCTGCCGGCACTCCCGGAGTGCAACCCGTCTTTTTTTATCAATAAACGTGTGAAACAGTTATAATTATTCATTTACTTCTTTTTGTAATCCTCATTCACATTATTATCCCATTGAATAGAAAAAAATTACCCAAATTAAAGAAGTAAAATCGACGGTCCCTACGTATAAAGCGACATGTCAAAAGTAGTGGTTTTTAGGAGAGCGTTTTTAAGATTCAAACTGTTACTGTAGATTACCATAAAACATAAACAGAATTATTTTTGTTGATCTGTAAAGCTTAATGTAGGCCGTTTGTCATGATATAACACAATTTTAAATATGTATTTACTGTATTTTCGCCAAAATTGCAAGATGACCGTTTTTACGGTGACAATTCAAGACTGTCCATAACAGTTAAGTCGAGCATGTCCGTTTTTACTTTGGAAGAATTAAAACATTATATTAGGTCCTAAATTCATTCAGCACTATATAAAATGATTCTTATTGTCATAATTTATAAGTTTATAACCTATAAGTACTACAAATTCTGGCTCTTCAGTGAGAAAAACTAAAAAACACAGACATATCTTTTTATACGCTGCTAATTTAAGTAGTTTTTTCTATGTTATAATGAACGAATAAAAGGACATGTCATCAATTACTTTCAGTCCATAATGAAAAATTGTAATAAAATGTGATTATAAAATTTTGTATCTATGTATTAATTAATTCTGTTTTACTAAAGGGTAAAGCATAAACATAATAATGTTGAAGATGAAAAAGACTGACTTTATTTGTAACAAAATGCATCGTTGCTATAATTTAGATTTTTTATATAATATTTTTGAAAATTTGTCAATGATACTTGTATATAGATATAATGTGGAAAACAAACTTTTAACATATTTTACATGTTGTTGAAGATAACGAATGCCCAGATACTTTGCCTTTTTCTTCTTCTTGGTCATTTCGGATACTTGAGCAAGGTTAATTCCTTTTCCAATTTTGAGACCTAGGTGACCATTCACGACCTTAGACTTTTATTGCATCTTACATGAGTAAATTCTTTGAGGCTTCGTTATGACTTCTACGGTGGACAAGTCTGGACAGTAAAATATATTTCTGAATCGATTATTATATTCAGCTTTAACTGACTCTTAGTATTACCGTTGAATACAGAGCTGCATTGATGTAATCGTCTAACACGTTCCTCGCAGGAAGAAAATAGTATTTCATCCCAATTTTCGACTGCCAAATTGACTACAGAACACCTTATCAATTCTATACTAATATTATACAGCTGAGATTTGTTTGTTTGAACGCCCTAATCTCAGGAACTACTTATCCGATTTGGAAATTCTTTCAGTGTTAGATAGCTCATTTATCGAGGAAGGCTATACGTTATAAATTATAGCGCTATGATTAATAGGAGCAAAGAAACAGGGGAAAATGTGAAAAAAACGGGGGAAATAATTTGAAAAGGCTTATCTTACAAACTCAATTGGAGCAAAAAATATAGCCCATAAACTTTTTAATTTCTAGGTTAATCATGCACCGATGTCACTTTAAATTTTTAATATGAGCTTTTCCAGAATTTTTTTCAAGCCCTTCTCAAGCCTACGACCAAGCGATACCGCGTTGTAGAGGGAGTCCATATATCAAGTGAACAAGGAGTGTTCTTAATAGTTTTTAATTAATTTTATATAATTAAAAAAAAATTAATAAATTTAAAAAAATTTAAATTTATTAGCGTTTTTAATACTGTTTTATATAAAAAAATAACATTCATATTCATAATTGAATAAATACATATCAGACTTCGCTTTCTATCTGTCGTCCGTTCGTCTATCACCAAGCTTTATCTCAAGAACCGCAATAGTAGAAATTTTCACAAATAACGTTTTTTTGTTGGCAATATTTAAAGAAATATAGTAAAACTGAAATAAAATAAATGATTATTAACAAACGCGATTTTTTTGCTCTATATTGATAACGGTAAGGTCCACATGGTTGTTCATCATAAAAATAAGCCTCAGCCTCCGTTACAATTATTATTTCACGTTGCTGATTATTATTTATAACACTCAGATGCTCATATTGGTTTGAAATTAATTGAATTTGTGCCGCGAGTCCCACTGAAAAAGACTAAAGTCTCATAATAACTGGACGTAAATGGTAACAAGTATATAAATAATTCGCTACCTTAGAGGTAGAAACGGACATGTACGACATGACGCGGAATGGCGCGTAATTTCCAACGCGGTACAAGACGGTAAGTATAGATGTCCGTAAATACAACAGTAAAATCTAATACAACGCCCAACTTGTCCTCATTTACGTCTTTTTATCTTTGGAATTACTTGTGATAGAAAAATAATAATAATGTAGGAATATGCGTCTCATTATACGGAAATGCATGATGCAATAAAAAAATTTTGCTATTTTGGACATGACCTTTTATACGTAGGGACCGTCGCAATATTTGAATGATTGCAATATTTAATATTTGAATGAAGTACAATTTTTTAAATAGTTTAATCGATTGACCTTTTTATATTGCGACAATGGCGCGGATTTCGCTCGGTAAAGTAATACTCCGAAGGTATTGGCATTACAGAAAAAAGTTAAAGAAGAAAATTGTTCATAATTAAAATATCTAGACTTTGATGGTAGGTAAAATTTAATAAAATTGAATGGTTGGGGAGAAAACGACGAAAAATAGAATTCATATGCGCCCGCCCGAAAGCGCGGCTACACCGCGAGATTACAAGTTGCATATAACGATTTAGGGTGAAACCAAACGAGCGTAATTTGTGAGTTATGAGTCGCAGAATTTCGGCTGGCAGAAATTCTGTTGCATTCAGTTTCATACAAAAGTACTTGATTCACACGAGCGTAATTTTGTGAGTCATGATTTGTATGAAAAGATATTTACGCGACCGAAATTCTGCGACTCACAACTCACAAATTACGCTCGTTTGGCTTCACCCTTATTTAAATAGCGGCGCATTACTTACATACCAGCGCCGCCAAACCGCGCGTTCAGGCGGGCGCAGCGACCACATAAAAATCCAGCCTTAGGGCCTGTTTCACCACTTCCTGATAAGGTGTCGGATAAGTTATCCACAATTTTTTTTGACAGATTCTCCATACTCTATCTGTCAAGTTAAGTGGTGGATAGCCTATCCAGCGCTTATCAGGACGTGGCCCTTATACTTGTTTTCAGATAAGTACATAATATAAGCAACTTTGTAGGAGTAAATACTAGCAATATAACATTCTCCATAATAAAATCCCATTAAATAATAATATTATCCAACAGCCTCCTTCGCCTAATCAAAGCAAACTATATCGAAAACATTGACGAAATAATTACCTAGTTATCGATTTATCAGATATCGCCCATTGTTATTTCAAATTACATTATTGAAAATTTTAGATCATTTGGATAATATTATTATTTTCAATGTAAACAAATATTATGATGAAACCTGCAATAAGGATGTGAAGGATGAATGAAGGGTTTACTAGATGACGGCCGCAACTCCGTTGCGCCAAAATTCGTTTATTGCGCGGGAACCGGACTTTTTTCCGGGATAAAAAGTATCCTATGCCCTTTCCCAGGACTCAAAGTGTCTTCATACTAAATTTCAGCAAAATCGGTTCAGCGGTTTAGGCGTGAGGGGTAACAGACAGACAGACACACTTTCGCATTTATAGTATGGAAGTATGGATTGCCCATTGTTATTTCAAATCACATTATTGAAATATTCAGATCATTTGAATAATAGTATTTAGAATCATGGGCGCCGGCAGAAATAATTCCCAAGGGGTGCAGATTTTAGTTTTCTTTCTTTTCTTTTTACTTTTTACGAACAACAGTGGCTGTCTATTTATTTCAAAAGAATACATTTAGTGCTGAAACATTACGAACTATCTTTGTACGGCATGGTATTTTGGGTAACAAAATGCTTTTTATTTCAATCATTCCTGTTGATCCCGAGATTCCCAAGGGGTGCAAGTGCACCCCCTGGCACCCCCCTGCCGGCGCCCATGTTTAGAATGTATACAAGTATGTAAAGATTCATATATGAGCCTGTAGTAAAAAGTAAGACGTGTGAAGGATGAATGAAGGGTGCATAAATACGCAAAATCATAAAATGTAGGGTTATGGTTACAATTTTATACAGCTAGTAATGGTACGGTTCCCGTGTTGTTTTTTAACCTGTCAAAATCGCGGAAATCCGAAATGCACAGTGCATTATAATTTTAAACGTAACTTTTAAATTATCTGCAGCCTTTAAGCTACATTTTTCACTTTTAAATTACATAAACCAGCGGCTAAATTACCTTATGTCTAGGGTTGTCAAAAGCAAATATACCTAATAAAAACTTACCTTTGTATAAATATTAAAATATTATAAACTTATAATGATAAATCCATAATTTCTGTTAACAAACTTTATTATGTAGACCGTGTAAACTGTGTTTTGTTTAATAAATTAAGTGAATTTTAATTTTTATAAATTAAGTAATTCCTTACACTGAATAAATTAAAATAAAAATTCATATTTCTTACTAAGATTTTGTGCAAATGCTATAACAGCACTATATTATATTTTCTTGAAGCTGGTGAAATCTATATAAACTATTTTAGATTTTTTTAGGGCAGCTGTAGTGGACGGATTTCTATGTTATTGCATTAATCTGTGTTTGTGTATGATTAGACGTCTCATGAAATTTCGAATGAAAACATAATAATATTATTATACACGTGCGAGTAGCTTCTGGTCACTTTAATACTGATATTACCTATTGCCGTTTTTGCATTTTATCCAAAA
Source organism: Polyommatus iphigenia (assembly GCA_963422495.1). NCBI lineage: Eukaryota > Metazoa > Arthropoda > Insecta > Lepidoptera > Lycaenidae > Polyommatus > Polyommatus iphigenia. Next base: position 41,020,394 of record OY730182.1, read on the forward strand.
ACTACAAATACAAAAGTCAGTTCCTTTTATAAAGTAAATTTCTATAACAAAGTTTCAACATAAGGGCAGAGTATGCAGGTTTGAATTTTATATTTTAATTCATAAAACATTAATATACAGTTTTTGGCACCCCTGCGATGGTTCCTATAGTCCACTGTAGTTTATTAAATCATATCTCCCGGTGAACTATTTTTTAAGCCCCGTCAGTGCTGCAAAATTACTTTATGTTTACTTTCAAGCTAAACAGAATATTAAATGTGCGGTTCCGAAACTTTTGTTAAAAATTCGCTAGTTGGGAATACTCGCTCAGAGCTACGATCTCAAAAAAGAACTCTAGGTACTGTACAGAAGGCTTAAATTACTTTAAAAAGTGTGCAGGATCAATGCGATTGATACAAATCCTGAATTATTGCTTCAAAAGGCCTCGTTCAGTGTTACCAACATAGAAGTTTTGCCCTTTTTAGGGAGAATTAAGGATGGGAGTCTTCGAGGTTTTAATTTTAGGATTTTTTTGGTAATTTTACTCAGTGTTCTTCAACATTATTCATGAAAATATGAATAAATACCTATGTTTTTTGTAACAAGTAGGAACCATACATGATAGAAACTAAGTAATTATTAAATAACTTTAAGTAAAAAGAAATAATTTTGACAAAAAATTTAATAATAAGTGTAATTGTAAAGTGTAATTTCCTAGTCAGTTCATATTACGCATTTCTAATGAAGATGACATTTCAGGGGAATATTAGAATAATATTGAAAGGTACAGCGATATTTAGGGTTTTCAAATTGCATTTAGAGGTAAATAAATATTTTTGGGAGTTGGAAACACTAGCTTCGTTTTTCGTAGCTTAGGGTCCAGTTAGTAATCGTATTCAAAATACCCAATTTGACCAAATTGTGGCCACTGATAAAAAGATTTTCCACTCTACATAATAAATGTAATAATTCATTTCTTCTTTACTATTATTTTGTCTAAGTATTAAATTAAAGTAAGTCAATAATATTCCTATTCGATATGATTTATTATAGTCAAAGATAATTATTATTTTTATTTTATTTTAGTGCAATTTTCAATATCCTAACATGGTGACATTCGCATTTCGCATCCGCTTGTATATAAGAATGGTCAATTAATTTTTCTGCCGCGTGACTGTATTTTACAAATTCGTTTTTTACTAAAGCTTTCTAGGAATTCCGGCCTGGAATATTCCTAGGAGACACGTGGCGGATTATAGCTTTGTACCAAAGCAAAGCTCTGAATTTTTTGACGTATTTGGTTAGTCGTCGCTACGGTTGGCTACGCGGTACGTAGCGTAGCCCGTAGCGCTGCCATAGATTGGTGAAAACGAACAGACATACAACTGCATACGGCATAGTAAACTTTAATGATGGTCCGGTGAACTTTGCATCACTTTTTCCCAATATATAAACCTTCTCTGGACTTCCATGAACATTTCAAGACTAAAATTAACCAAGTCTATGCAGCTATTTTAGTTCGAGTCACAAAATAAATAAAAAATATATTATAATATAATTTAAGCATACAGTGTATAAATAATTTCCTGGGCAGTGTTAAACACTTTACAGTTTTAAGTACAGTTAAAAGTAAGTATGTCTGCTTATCGCTTAAGCGTAAATCGCTAAAAATATTGTCCTCGTAAAAAATTTTCATTGAATTTTGTATTGAGACAATTTCTGCCCTAAAATATACCTGAATTAGTAAATATAACATACAAATATACGATTATACGAGGGCTGTTTGAAAAGTTCTCGGCTTTACATACTTCTACTTGTCTTACAAGCGTATAACTTATACCATGTATAGGGCCATTATTAACTAGATTAAAACCCACGCCTTTTGTAAATTGCTTCATGAGAAAAAAAATTTTTGAACAACCAATTGCGCCAAGTCAGCAGAAGTCTGAAGGCGCGCGTATTCAAACAGTTGCGTTATTATTGCAAAGTCTAATAAAATTGAATTGTGAACACGGAATTAGTCTTTGTCATTTTTTACAAGTTTTGCATGTCTTTACAGACATATGAAATGATTGAAAAAAATACACAATAGAAAATATAGGTATTTAAAACGAGTCTACCCCAGTTGCTAAAAATCGTTAATTTTCAAAGAAAACGCCTAAAATTAAAAAAAATATGTTCTAATCTCGAAATAAATAACTCGATAAAAGAAATAAAGATAAACAAGCTTTTCAAGAATTGCATTATTTTTGTTTTGTAATATCGTAATAATAAAAATAAATGTCTTTGAAAAACCGGTGCCGCGTTTTCCGACAAAATTCGAAATATCAGGCAGCTCGGAAATTAAATTGTTTTTTTGAAAATATTTTGTACTAAAGAGATTCAAATTATATTCATTTTATAATTTTAATTTATTCATTAGTTTAATTTTATAAACATCACGCCAAATAATAGCTTAATCTTTTATTGAGCGTGGAAAATCGAGCTATAAAGAAATCTTCTAGAAAAAGTGGGTGTTACAGTTTAAAGACACAATTTTCGTGTTACGGAATAAACTCTATTAAATTACTCTTATATTCTAAATAGTAATTTATTAGGTCTTTACCATAAAAAAATGTGCAGTAGGGCCCTACGAACACGATGATCGGATTGTCCCGCCTTGTAAGGCTTTTTATGAAATTATATAAATACGTAAAATAAATTTCACTATCGCAAAATTTTGGCTTGGTTTTCAGTATTACAATACATTTTTCAAATCTAAATTAGAGTTACCAGGAACGGAAATACATATTCACATTACAACGAGACGTAGTCGATCTCGGTGATCATTTTGTAAGACTTTTTTTAATCAACTTTTTTAGTCATTAAAATTTATTGTAATTTAAATTTTTAGAGCCATATCTTCTAGTTAAAGACTGAATTTAAAATTGAAAAAATCATCTTAAATCATTTCATTGGAAAAATTCTCAAAGCCGAGAACTTCTCAAACAGCCCTATATTATGTAAAACGAGGTTACGAGCAAAATCAATTATTTGAGAAATTAAACAATGATAAACGCATTCTGTAATGAAACAGTGTTTCATTTTTCAACAGCATAAATGAGGGCATTAGACACTCGAATTTTATGTCCTAACTCCTAAATGTCTGTATTTGGAATGCCTATTTCGTGGCTTTTGCCTAAAACGCCTTGTTTCCAGGAACGTGAACGTGTAAAGGCACTAAATTAGCGTGCTTAGAGCAGACGAATGCAGCAGAATTAATTACAGTGGTACGGTACGGACTACAGAGTGCTCACAGTTGTATTGCATTCGGACTAGTTTTGATAGCGAAACTAGATGTCAATAGCCGCGTACTGACCAAGCGAGCAGCCTCGCTGCCCGAGCGTGCCGCGGCCGAGCCAAAAGTTGTCGGTTTTTGTCGATGCTCAAAGGCGCCTCGGTACGTTTGCCGCGCACTAACACGTACTGACCGACCGAGCAACTGCGCGCGAGGCTGCCGCGGCGAGGCGACTCGCTTGGTCAGTACGCGGCTAGTAGTTGCTGACTCCAAAAAAATCGACCAAGTGCGAGTTGGACTCGCGCACGAAGGGTTCCATACCACAATAAAGCAAAAATAGGCTGAAAATTGTGTTTTTTGTTTGGGAGCCCCCTTAATTATTTTATTTATTTAAATGTTATTATAAGTTATTAAAGTACAAAAAAAATCGGAATATTTCGTGAATATTTCAAGTGCCTATGTATTGCCGTTATTGTTATCGCACAAAAATAGTAAAAAAATCACGTTTGTTGTATGGGAGCCCCCCTTAAATATTTAATTTATTTTGTTTTTAGTATTTGTTATTATAGCGGCAACAGATACACACACTCTGTGAAAATTTCAGAAGTCTAGCAATAGCGGTTCTTGAGTTACAGCCTGCAGACACACAGACAAACAGACGTGAGACGGGACATCGAAGTCTTAGTAATAGGGTCCCGTCTTACCTTTGGGTACGGAACCCTAAAAAGGATGTTATCAATTCGACCCGTATGTATGTAATATTTCCAGAACTGCCCAGTTTTCGTATTATATGCATGTTATTCAATAATATTATCAAATATCAGGGTCTGAACCGATATTCCATATTTCAAAATTGTACGTACGGTCTATGTATAAATATATTGTATGAATGTATGTTTTTATGTTTGTGTTCGCGTATCTCCGGAACTACAAGTCCGATTTAAGTGATTCCTTTTTTTGATGTACTAGGTATTGTTCAATTTAGGGAATACTGCAATAGTTTCATCAAAATTGGTTTAGTAATTGTTGAGATAGGGATTTTTAATTTTTAAAATTTAGGTACAATTTCGAAGTCGGTTTTATCTTTTTATATTATGTAGTCTGTACATAGCACCATGTGCAGACAACAGGTAAAAAGGTATAGGACTTCGGCTTCAAATCCGACTGGAGGATACACATAATTTATGCATCTTATAATACGTAACACTCACTTGTAATTTAAATTTTACAAAACATTTTTGTACCCTAATATACTAAAATTTTGTTGTACACCTGATGCTAAAAATAAATTTTCGAGCAACACATTCTACGTTCCAGAAACAAACCCGAGCTCTTATGATAATTATTTCGAGTAAATTTTTTTGTTGGCTAAAATTTAAAATTTTATGCTAAAGGGTCACAATAATTAAGAATGTAAAGCCCCCAGTACACAATGGCCCAAGATGACCCTCTGCAGGCCATCGCCAACTCTAGACCACGATCACTTGGTGTTTACACAATGTTGTGTGGCTCATTGCTGCCTGGCAAGCCACTTAGGACGTATAGGAGTAATTACGGATACGGCTATTTATTTATGTACTACAGATGTAGTACCTAGATGAAAACAATATATCCGTACCGTCTTTCCCAAAGGCCGAAAGAGGGGGCAGTGTGGGACCCATAAAAATAGGGGCGTTGTGAAGATTTTAAATTAAATGCTTCTATTCCCTCACATAAGTTTTAATTTTTGGCTAGCAAGTTTTGGAAGCGACTTCTTAGAAAGTAGTATTCCCCGATATATATAAAAAATCCCGGAATTCCGGGATTGGAGAAGATTCGGCAATACAAATTAAATCAGAGGTAATGATAAAAATATGGTTTGTAAACGACTCATTGAGCATCAAAATTTGCGACAAAAGCCCCTTAATTTAAATAAAGATAAGAAAGTATGTGAAACAATGGGGGCGCTAAAAAAATTTGTTCTCAAAGTGGGCAGTAGACAAAATAATTTTGGGAACCCCTGGTCTACACAATGGCGATGGTCCATTGTAAAGAGGCGCCTTAATAATAATAATTGTTTGAAGGTAAAACTTGTGAATGAATGACTTCCAAAACATTATGTCATAATATTATGATGAACTGCAATTTTAAATAAATGTTTGAAGATAATTATTTTTAACGATTGCTGATAAGGTATAAATTATGTTGATGGCGCGTGGGGCGGGTGAATCAACAAATGGCCTATAGCTGCTATCCACCTTCGATAGTTAGTGGACTGTATTTTTATAGTCTCACGAATGCTGGAGGTAGGGGCAGATAGTAGGAAGGAGATTTCGTGCACTAACCTTTGGTCTTCGTGTCCACAAACGCAGGCGCTGAACAGCACGTCTTGGGCCCCAGGAAACAGTCGCGAAACACTAGATGGTGCGGCACAGATGGAAATCAGCAGCGTACCAGTTCTCCAACGTCCATATATTCTGATAGCGGTCAGCGAGGACTTGACGAAAACGTCTATGTCCGTCTCGTAATGAGTCAAAAATTACACTGGCGAATTCCCGAGCTTCAACGACGATAGGCGACAGTGCACGAAAGGAAAGGGATGGAGATAGGTTAAGGGAAGCGCGTGAGACTATATTAATATTTACTCGGCCTAATTAAAAAAAATTTAATTTGTTATCCTTTATTTATTTATTTATTTATTTATAATACGAAATTTCGCAATATGAAATGTAATAATTTTCATAGTATTCGATGGTTACTTAAAGTTATGCTAGATGGCGTTACCATTTCCCCCGCCCTTAAAGGTTCGCCTTAAAAAAAAAAAAAAAAAATTATATACATATACGGTATATCTAAGCTATATCAACTTAATAGTACCGGATACATGTTATGTGGAACATAAATATTTATTATAATAACTATAGCTATTGAAAAAATATATACATAAAGCTTAATAAACAAAGGCAGAAAGCGAGCGTTAGCATTATTGATTAGGCAGAGGACACAAACGAACCACGGGACGCAGGAAAACACCCTTAGCGGTCTTAACTGAAACTACGCGAACTACGCCATCCTTACCGGGGTGCAATTTTTCAATAACACCTAGCGGCCAAGCGAGAGGTGGTGTATTATCAGTTATAATTATTACAATTGTACCTAATGCAATAGAAGGAGAGGCCTTATTCCACCTTTGCCTCACTTGTAGCTTATGAAGATATTCTAGTCTCCATCGCTTCCAGAAAGACTGGACTAATTTATCAATTAATAGATGTCTATGTAATAGCGTGACGTTCCTTTCCTCTACATCGTGCGCGGGTAAAGAATTTAAAGGTATAGCGAATAAAAAATGGTTTGGCGTTAAAGCGCGTGGTTCCGACGGATCGGAACTTAAAACGGTAAGCGGTCGCGAATTTAATAGACATTCTATCTGTATGAGAAGAGTATTTAACTCCTCATAAGATAAAAGTTGTTGTCCTATGACCTTATTTAAGTGGGTCTTAATGACCTTCACCATGCTCTCCCAACATCCACCGAAATGTGGAGAGGCAGGGGGTATGGTCTTCCAAATAATTCTATTCTCTAATAGTTCCTCTTCGAATCGTGGTTTATACTCTTTGTCTAGGAAACGATAAAGGTCCTTTAGATATGACTGTGCCCCTACAAAATTCCTTCCATTATCTGAGTACAGATACTGTACGGGACCGCGGCGAGCCAGAAAGCGCTTTAGGGCAACTAAGAAGCTATCGGTACTTAAATCGGTGGCTATTTCAATGTGCACCGCGCGAGTCGTAAGACAGGTGAAAACACACAAATAAGCCTTGTAGCTTTTTGCTCCACGACGTCTTAATGGTACGTATGAGATGGGCCCTGCGTAATCGCAGCCCGAGTGTGTAAAGGCCTTTATGTTTTCTGTCACCCTGCCTACAGGTAGGTCAGACATAAGAGGAGAAATAGAACGCAGTTTTAGTTTAAAGCACTTGTTACATTTAAAAACGCGATGACGTATTATACGTCTAGCGGACAGGATCCAATATCTTTGTCTGAGTATGGACATTAAAAGCTCTGGACCGGCGTGTAAATATTTTTTATGATAATAGTCTACAATTAAGTCTACAATGTGATCATGACGCGGCAATATAACGGGATGTTTTTGGGAAAAACTTAAATCGGAGTTTGAAAGACGGCCTCCAACGCGAATAATACCGTTTTGTAAAAATGGCAACAGTCGTTGTAAAGCGGTAGAGCATTTCTTACCCTTGCTTAAATTATCGAAATCGTCTGCGAAGTATTTTGATTGTAAAATGCGTATCAATCTATTTTCAGAGAATTCTAAGTCTGTAACTGATATGGTCTGGTGAGTTTTACATGGTAGCAGTTTTGCGAATCTGAAAATGTAAATCATAGTGCGTAAGAGCTTTGTCCAGGAGGACATGCGGAGCGCAAGAGAATATAAAACGGACTCATCAACTTCTATCAATCCCGTGTGAGTAAGCGTTTTTTGCTCAGGTATGTTTAAAGTAGAAAAATCATGTACCTCGTAAATAGGCCATTCAGAGGAATTAATAGCCCAACGAGGCCCACGGAGCCATAGCGGATGGCTAATCAATTGGGCGGGAGTCAAGCCGCGGGAAAGGCAGTCGGCTGGATTTTCAGATCCAGCAACATGATGAAAGTTATCAGAAGAAATATTATCATTTAATGTTACAACCCTATTGGCAACAAAGGTATGCCATCGATGCGGTGAACTTTTAACCCAAAATAAAACAACCTTAGAGTCAGTAAAGGCTAAGACATTCATTTTGTATCGCGGGTTAAAATTATCGTAAACGATGCGAAGTAATTTTGACAATAATACGGCAGCGCACAATTCCAATCGCGCGATAGAAATAGTTTTTATTGGAGCTACCTTTGACTTTGCGCATACCAGTTGAACAGAAGAACTGCTACCTATTTGTAAATGTAAATATACAACAGCGCCATATGCTTGCTCGCTAGCGTCCGAGAACCCCAGCAGAGTGGCGACACCGCCGTCAACGACACCTAAGTGTCGCGGAATATTAAAGCGATTTAATAATGGTAATTCTAAACAGAATTGCTTCCAAGTTTTAACAATATTGGGAGGAGGCTGGTCATCCCAATCGAGTTTTAATAACCATATCTGTCTAATAAGCAATTTAGCGTAAAGAATAGTAGGCGCGACAAACCCCATTATATCCCATAATCGTGCAATGGTAGATAAAATTATACGTTTTGTGCATTTGCCGTCTGGCGGAGAAATTTTGAAAAAGAACGAATCCGAGGAATGCGACCAGAGTAGTCCCAGAACCTTATGTTGATTAATTTTATCAGATTCCAAATCAGACGGAAGTTTGTGCGATTCTGGTAGGCTTTGGAGAACTGAAGCGGAATTACTACTCCACTTCACCAAATCCCATTGAGCACCCTTAAACATACTGATCAGCTGGGCGGCTGCGGTAACTCCCTCTTCTTCTGTTCTCACGGAAAATACTAAATCGTCCATGTAAAGCGACGACGACGCGATTTCAGCGGCAACAGCGTATTTATGCCCGTCATCTTCTACCAACTGTTTGACGGTACGTAAGGCGTGAAACGGACTAGATCTTAAGCCAAAACAGACCCTCTTAAACTCATATATTGTTATTGGGTCGTTTGAATTGAAGCGGTAAAGAATACGTTGGAAACGACAATCGTTTTCCATAACAGCGATTTGTAAAAACATCTGGCGGCAGTTGGTGGAAAGTGCGATAGCAAAAAGTCTAAAATTTAAAATTACTTGAAATAAATCTCCTTGTAAATTAGGTCCACTGTGAAGGATATTATTAAGATCTACACCTGAGCTAGTTTTACAACTGGCGTCGAGAACGACACGTAATTTTGTCGTGGACTTATCTTCACGGACAACACCGTGGTGCGGAATTATATATGATGGAGAATTCAAATTACTAATATCTGGTATCGCGGGAACTAAATAATTATTTTGAATATACTCAGATATAACATTGTTATAAGCCTCTCTCAATCGCGGCGAGGATTCAAGTTTTCGTTCTAAACAAATAAAGCGTTTATATGCGATATTATATGAGTCTCCTAAAGAGAACACATCTTCGCGGAACGGCAAAGACACCGTATACCTACCACTGACGGGATCTCGTTCAGTGGTAGTTTGATAATGCATTTCACATTCAACGTCATCGGGACTCTGAACGGGCGGAAGGGAAAGCTCTTCTAGTTCCCAAAATCTTTTAATAAAAGTATCGATAGAAGCGGGCGAATTAATTTCAACAGCGCAACATGAAGCTAACGCGTGAGCGGTACCTAATGTGGGCGCAGAACCCATTAAAATATAACCGAGTACGGTTTCTATAGCGGGCGGAGCGGTCGAGTTGCTGTGTACAACACCAGGCAACAGTAAATGCGGAAACAGCGAAGCCCCGATTAAAACATCAACGGAATTCGGGGTTGCGAACGTGTCGTCCGCGAGCGGTAAATTATTTAAATATGAAAACGCGGACTTATCAACTAAAGCGGAAGGCAAGCAATCAGTTATCTGATCTACAATTAAAGATGAAATATCAAATTTATTATTTGTATTATATTTAGAAGAAAATTTAAAAGAAACCTTTCCTCTAACAACCTTCTTCGAGCCACTGATACCCTTGACAGTCGTTTGCGGTATATTGTGAATGCGAATATTCAAACGTTCACAACAATTTTTAGTTATAAAATTACTTTGAGACGCGCTGTCAAGCAAACAGCGTACCATATAAGAGTTACCTTGCGAGTCATAAATAAAAACTTGTGCGGTGGCTAGTAAAACCGTCGTGGGCTCAATACATTCGCTGCGCTTCATATAGTAGTTGGGCACCGTACGCGGAGTGCCAGTGCGAGTCGCACACAACGCAACGTCCGAGCGCTCAGTGGATAAGACTGTCCGCGCGGGCGCGGGGACGGGCGCAAGGTTCGGACGCGAGCTCCCTTGCGGCACGGTAGCAATATCGTTATGGTGGCGGTTCGATTCCGAATTGAACGAGTTATAATTATTAAAATGAAGCAAAGTGTGGTGTTTAAGCTTACACACTCTGCAGTTTGAATTAGAGTTACACACAGAAACTTTATGTTTTATACTCAAACAGTTTACACAGGCGTTACGTTCTTTAACTAATTTAAATCTCTCACTGGGCGAAATATTATTAAAGGAAGGGCATTTAAATAAATGTTGATGTGTTATATTATTACACAAACAATTAGACGTAGTATTATTATTAGTTGTAGTGGTATATGTTTGCAATTTGTTCGACACTGGCTTACTATAATTATTAGTACGAACGCGATCGCTTATCTTTTTATTGTAATTATTGTGTGTTAGTGTACGTTGCAATATTTTAGACTGATTCTGAATAAAAGAAACTAGGCTGTCGAACGTCGGAATAGCGGATGAGTCATTCAATCTTTCAAAGGTATTTATAGTATCAGAGTCTAACTTTCTTAATGCGATATGTAACAGAATAAAGTCTGTAAGATCCGGAATTTTTAAGTTTTTTAAACCTCTAACGGCAGTAACAAATTTATCCATAAATAAATCAATATTATTAGACGATGTGCTAACAATATTTTTGAAATCAAGTAATTGGTCTATATACGAGGAAGCGAGTAAGCGTTTATCATCGTATTTATCGATGAGCGTTTGAAACATTAAGTCATAATTTTCTGCGCACGGCGTTATTCCCGCGCAGGCGGCTTGCGCCTTGCCGGTGATTCTGCCAAGTAAATAATATAATTTTTCGGAATCCGTGAGAGATTGGTTTTCGTGTATGGTCGATCTAAAGCTGGCATAAAACAATGGCCACGATTTTATATCACCATCAAAGGACATTAATTCTATGGGCGGTAAGCTAGGCATAGTTTTGCGCGGCAATGTTTCGTTGACCTTGGGCAAACACTGCGAACTAGTATATTTAATACGACCGTACAACTCTTCAAAGGAAATCAAACATTTATAATTAGGTGTTGCTTCGGGATTAATCGTCAATAAGCGGTCATTATAGTGATCTAATAATTGTGTAAATTCGTTTCGCAATGAACTTAGCGTTGTAACGGAACTAAGGAAGCCTTCCCTTACGTCCTCGCTCGTGTGTATAATTTTCGAAGTGTCGTAAATACTTTGAACACGTTCGAAAATAATATTACGCTTTGCTTCGAGTAATTTAAGTTCTTTATCGTGGATTACTGTAGATGATCCCTTTTTACTCTTAGATTCTTCCGACATTGTAAAAGAATATTATGCGTACAAAACAAAACTAAATTAAATACTTTATATGTAAGTATCTAAATCGACAAGCAAACCCGGTTGGCAACGCGAGTGGGTACCTATCTATTCGTATGGTGCGTTACAAGTGTTACAACTTACAAGCAAACGCCAACGGCGCGACAACAACGCGCGGCGGTAACAGATTTTTCTAGAATGCTCGAATATAGGAATAGGTAGGTACGAAGTACGAACTTATAATCCAAATTTACAACCTTAGATATGTATGAAAATTAAGTTTCAATTAAGAAAGGCAAAATATAATTATTTACTAGTTATTTTAATATTTATTTATGCGGTTATATGGTTATATGGGTAAATTATATATGATATGAAGGTACTTATAATGTTACGAGAATATACTTGGGTAGGTAGTAATATTTAAATACGAATGAAATATACTATTTTTACAATTAAGTAGGTGTTAATAGCTTGTGCAATAAGGGCGGGCGATATTTAATTTAAAGCCGAATTGACCATGTAACATGGTTCAATCATCCGGCTCGAATGGAACCAAAAAAATATGATGGCGCGTGGGGCGGGTGAATCAACAAATGGCCTATGGCTGCTATCCACCTTCGATAGTTAGTGGACTGTATTTTTATAGTCTCACGAATGCTGGAGGTAGGGGCAGATAGTAGGAAGGAGATTTCATGCACTAACCTCACAAACGCAGGCGCTGAACAGCACGTCTGGGGCCCCAGGAAACACTCGCGAAACACTAGATGGTGCGGCACAGATGGAAATCAGCAGCGTACCAGTTCTCTAACGTCCATATATTATTCTGATAGCGGTCAGCGAGGACTTGACGAAAACGTCTATGTCCGTCTCGTAATGTGTCAAAAATTACACTGGCGAATTCCCAAGCTTCAACGACGATAGGCGACAGTGCACGAAAGGAAAGGGATGGAGATAGGTTAAGGGAAGCGCGTGAGACTATATTAATATTTACTCGGCCTAATTAAAAAAAAATTAATTTGTTATCCTTTATTTATTTATTTATTTATTTATAATACGAAATTTCGCAATATGAAATGTAATAATTTTCATAGTATTCGATGGTTACTTAAAGTTATGCTAGATGGCGTTACCATATGTATTGTTTTCTACGACATAAATACAGCCGCAGTCACTGCCGGACTCAGAGACATTTAATTATGATTAACCTTCAGTTTAATAAGGAGTTTATCAGATGGGGCTTTTGTCAACATTTTCACTTAAACGTACATTTTTTAACATTAATTTCTTAAATTTAACTAACATTTAAGTAATTAATGTTTACAGAGACATTACCTAATTTATGACGAATTTAAAACATCAATTTAATGAAGAGTTTGAGAGATACTTCATTTAATTAAAGTTAAGTAATTCACTACCGCACTCAGCAGCTTTATTCCCGAAACTGATATCAATCTGATATCATTTTCGGGAATAAGGCTGCAGAGTGGAACATTAAGGTGGTTCGTTTCCCATACAAAAAAACAATCGACATTAATTAGCTAATTTCTTACTATTACTACACAAAATGTGCACATCTATTTATTTTGCAATACCATTCCCGCGAAATATATTTAAAATACTTTATTTCACACAGAAGTCACATTTTTATTGATTTTTTATAAAAAGTGACATTAAGCCACAAATGTCACTTTTTATAAAAAAATCAATAAAAATTTGCAAAATAAATAGATGTGCATATTTTATGTAGTACTTGATAGTATGAAATTAGCTAATTAATGTCGATTGTTTTTTTGTATGGGAAACGAACCACCTTAATTACTTATATGTAATTAATTCAAAATTTTGACATAAGCCTCATTACATTATCCGTCAAACTCTTCATTAAATTGAAGGTTAATCATAATTGAATGTCTCTGAGTAGGGCGGTAAGATTCTAGAGCTACGCGCATGTTACGAGCCTCTACGTCGTAGTAGAGCAAAATATTTCTCAGGTTCATCAATAATAATATTTACCCCGAAAATAGAAAACAGTATATATGTCACCGTAAGATTGTAAACACCGCGAGATTGTAATATTACGAAGTGATGGATTGTAAACAAACAGTTTTCCGGTGATTTTAAATTAATTATTTCGTATTTAAAATAACTTAAATGCCAAATGGTATGAGATGTATAACATAAAATAAAATTTAGATATATTTAAAGTCCTATTTGAATGTTCGGTTATTAACATTAACGTAATTTATAATTCAAACTGCACTTTAAATATATCTAAATTTTATTCAATGTTATACATCAAATATTCAGGCAATTGAAGTTATTTTAAATACGAAATAATTAATTTAAAATCACCGGAAAACTGTTTGTTTACAATCCATCACTTCGTAATATTACAATCTCGCGGTGTTTACAATCTTACGGTGACATATATATTTTATTTTCATTCAACCAATGCTTTTAAATTTTATTGTTTTAAATTACAATTAAGTATATAATTATTACAAAATGAATTTCTTAAAAATAAAATGTGTAAACACACATTATAATGGTGAGAATAAATAATTATGTTTTTGTTCAAGAATCCGCAAAACTTATGCGAAAAAAATTACTTAAAGAAAGTATTAAAAATTAAAAATAGATTCCTACTAACTAGTGCAATTCCTGTTAAGCAGGGTCGGCATTATGATTTCTATGGTGCCCGAGGGATACGCTAGATCTGGGTTGGGACTGTGGCGATATGGAATACGGATAGCGATTATTATATTTTTACTAGCTGTCCCGGCAAACGTTGCTTTGCCATCAGCCATAATATATTTGCCATGGACGTATAAAAAAAGGCGGACGGAGTCCCACCATACACAAAACTGTGTCGTTCAGAGTCGGCCAGCTGGCTGTATGTACACGATCCGCACGCACACATTCTTGCGCTAGTCTATACCATTTGACAGGCGTCAGAATGTGTGCGTGGCCGACTCTGAAGAAAAGTGAAGACACAGTTTTGTATATAACAAGACTCCGTCCGCCTTTTTTTCTACGTTCATGACATTTGCCATATTATTTTATAGAAGTGACTAAATAAGTATGTCACCATGGCAACGTCGTTTTATTAATTTATTCAACAAATGCAAGTTTATCAATAAAGGGTGCAATTAAACCTACCTGCCAATTTTTTTTTGGGCTTTGGTATCATTAGGTGAGTCCATTAAACCAGAAAACATAGGGTGTTATTTTTTTTACAATAACATATTTTATCCCAAAAAACGGTTGCCTGTAAAGTCGGTTTACTGACGATAGTTGAACGTGACAACGTGCCTCTTTGTCGCTCGTTCCGCGCTCTTGCTTGCACTTCAAGCCTTAAATGGAATGCCTCAGAGTGAGGTAACGCCGCATGAGTCATGTTTTTCGTGCGTGCAGCCGGCTCCATCGAATTATAAGACGTTGTCCCGTCAAAACTCATTTCCCGGCTGTACATTTCTGCTTAGCACAATTTTCCCCGACTGTACATTTCTGCTAAACAACTCATTTCCCCGACTGTGCATTTCTGCTTAGCACAATTTTCCCCGACTGTACATTTCTGCTAAACAACTCATTTCCCCGACTGTACATTTCTGCTTAGCACAATTTTCCCCGACTGTACATTTTTGCTAAACAACTCATTTCCCCGACTGTACATTTCTGCTAAACAACTCATTTCCCCGACTGTACATTTCTGCTTAGCACAATTTTCCCTGACTGTACATTTCTGCTAAACAACTCATTTTCCCGACTGTACATTTCTGCTTAGCACAATTTTCCCCGACTGTACATTTCTGCTAAACAACTCATTTCCCCGACTGTACATTTCTGCTAAACAACTCATTTCCCTGACTGTACATTTTTGCCTAGCACAATTTTCCCCGACTGTACATTTCTGCTAAACAACTCATTTCCCCGACTGTACATTTCTGCTTAGCACAATTTTCCCCGACTGTACATTTCTGCTAAACAACTCATTTCCCCGACTGTATATTTCTGCTTAGCACAATTTTCCCCGACTGTACATTTCTGCTAAACAACTCATTTCCCCGACTGTACATTTCTGCTTAGCACAATTTTCCCCGACTGTACATTTCTGCTAAACAACTCATTTCCCCGACTGTACATTTCTGCTTAGCACAATTTTTTCCCGACTGTACATTTCTGCTAAACAACTCATTTCCCCGACTGTACATTTCTGCTTAGCACAATTTTCCCCTACTGTACATTTCTGCTAAACAACTTATTTCCCCGACTGTACATTTCTGCTAAACAACTCATTTCCCCGACTGTACATTTCTGCTTAGCACAATTTTCCCCGACTGTACTGCTAAACAACTCAAATGGAACGCCTCAGAGCGAGGTAACCGCCCGCATATTGCGTCATGTTTTTTCGTGCGTGCAGCCCATATCGAATTATAAGACGTTGTCACGTCAAAAATTCAGTGCACAATGGTCACTTCATAAGTTCATAATAATAACGATATTGCGAGCGCTAACTCCGTCGCGCCGCACAGATCCAGTCGGAAGACCGGTTAGGCCTAGGGGTAAAGCGGGGGTTACGCGCGGGTAGGCGGGAGGCCGGCCGGTCGGCCGGTCGCCGGCGGCCGCTTAGTACCACGCGCATAGTTGTATTGCTAACACGTAATTATTTTGTCACGGCCCCCCGCCCCGGCCGGCCCCCGCGCTTGTAATAATAATTAGTGTCTGTGAAAATGTACCCTAACCACGATCGAGTGTTATGAACTGTCGACAGTGGCGGGGCAAGACCTACATTTTATGTGGGCAAGATGCATCTTGCGAGGCCCCCTAAAATATATTATGCGAGGCCCCCTGATGGATGATGCTAAAGAACGGATTTGTTGAGAGAAATAATTTTTGATACCCAAAGTATAATAATAAAAAGTTTTATAAATTATTTGTAAAACTTTTTATTTGTGCATATATATTTGAGTATTTCAACTCGTAAAACCTTTAAAAACCTCGTGGTCCAAGGGGCGCGAGGCCCCTTAGCCTGCGAGGCCGTGTGCGGTCGCCCACACCGCCCACGCCTTGCGCCGCCTCTGACTGTCGAGGTGCTACATTTTGAGTGGCGAAAGTTCACGCGGAACCCAGAGACTGTACAAGCAAGAAAGCCTTCCTCGTCTTCGTAACAGCCGATTGATGTACCCTGAATCTGAATCGCGAAACAATCAAAGACATGCCTCTGACGAGGTTAAGGGAGATCGCACACGTCACACTTTTTGTGTGATCGAGTCTGCGGCTTCCATACAGTCTGATGGCGCGTGCCATCGCGCCATGCAGATTGTATGTAAGCCGCAGACTCGATCACACAAAAAGTGTGACGTGTGCGATCTCCCTAAAAGTGACAAAGTTGTGCTTAACAAACTTTTAAAGTCTAAGACAATTGCAAAACGCGGTAGACTCTGCTTAGAACAAAACGGATTGCAGTTTGAACCATGTTAAGTGTAGACAAGTATCAAGATGGAAGTAAACAAGATTTAGAGGTGGGTGGTTTTGATTTAAATACGCCTAAATGCAAAGGATGTGGTTTAAAAAGTTGTAATTTTCCATTATTTTGATGTGTATCAATTAATTTTTTTCTAAACATACCTGTCTACGTCCTTTACATTTTGACGGTCCTAAGACCGTCAAAGTATGAAGGGAAAATTCGCAACTTATGATAATAACAAGAATGTCAATGGAAGGGCGGGGCGGGGTCGGGCCGCGCATGTGTCCATATTTTGTGGTGTTTGATAGGATAACTTTCGGAGGCTATTTCTCAAAATTTTAGTACTGAGTGATTATAAAAGAAGAAATACGTGTATTTTTATTTTTAACAAGGATCAATTTGGCAGGAAGGTAAAAATGCACCCTGTATATAAAGTACCCAGTAGCCGATTCTCAGACCTACTGAATATGCATATAGGTAAACATCAGTAAAGCCGTTTCGGAGGAGTTCGCTATCTAACATTGTGACACGAGAATTTTTTAAATAAGATTATTATCGACAACAAAGGAAGATATTTCGAGCGAGTGAGATAGCTTGCTCGATCAGACCGAAGCCCTCTGATGCCATTTCAGACGTTGTTTATATAATTATTATCTTGCCGTTCTCAGAAAGTTCGATTTGGATTGCGCGATGCAGGATTGTGGTGTGGGTAACGCCAAAGGGCCTCTGTGCGGCCTCTTACCGTACATCTGTGCAGTAAGTAACTTTCAGCTTCTATACAAGGTCTTGCAATCTACGAGCGCGCGTAGCCTTTATTTGTAGTTGAAAATGTGAATAGACATTTTCGTTAGTGTGCGTACCTGACGGAGCAGTCAGTAGCGAGCGAGCCATGTACGCGTGTATAGATATGGTCACTCACACAACTAAAGGCGCCGCGCGCTCGTAGATTGCAAGATCTATAATAATATAATGACGAAAGTGTGGGTGTCGCTGGCTCATGGGTTAAAAAGATACAACAATGAATTTGAAAATTAATCTTACGTAATTTTTTACATGGCTACTCAGTGTGTTTTGTGTGTGCCTGAAAGTCAAAACTGTATGAAAAGGAACAAGTTAGCAGAACGGTCATGCTTATCTAATACCACATCAGCTGAAAATTATAATTTCCATAAATATTCGAGGAATTTATACTTAATAAAACAACAACAATTACCGTGAATGTTTGTTCACTCAAATATCTTCGCCAATGTGAATTGTAAAAATTCTTTAAAATAATTATTTTAATTACAAAAACGAACGTTACCGAGGTCCTGGTGCTAAGTAATTAAAATTCCTCGCAAATGTTTCGTGGCGAGTTCGGCCCTTTACTATTCGCTCAGAGTATCTTTAAGAGTCACCCTTATTACCTCGTAATAAAGGTGCCATAACATGTAAAATAACGCC
This sequence comes from Polyommatus iphigenia, assembly GCA_963422495.1. NCBI lineage: Eukaryota > Metazoa > Arthropoda > Insecta > Lepidoptera > Lycaenidae > Polyommatus > Polyommatus iphigenia. Next base: position 41,038,826 of record OY730182.1, read on the forward strand.
GAATGGACTTACTCAGACCCTGCGCCAGATGACTTCCATTATCTACAATTTAATTATATTTTTATCTTTCAATTGGCTAATTTGCTAAGAATTAGAACTTAAGATCCTTTGTCTTACTTTAGATTGATTCATAAATTGTCTGGCGGTTATGCGCAGTTTGGACTGGAATTAAAATTATCCAATTTTGATTAACAAATTACTATTTTGTGTTCGGAAAAGCACAATAACTAATACCTTGCTAATACCTAACTACATAAATAACTACGTGACGAGACTGACGACACACTTGGCATCCTGACCTCTGACCAATAATTATAGTGTACTATCGTCCTGAGTTCTCAATAATTTATACCTTAAACCACTTAATTGCTTCTTAAATCCTTCGATCGCGGATTCTTGGAAATCTATAATATTGTTATTCTATTGTAATTGTCGTGGTCACCGGTGTCCTTATGGGACTTGATAGGTTTAACTTAATTTGTGTATAATGGAGTGTATTAATACGATATCGTTTACCTGATACAATATAACAGGGTGTAACAAAACTAAGTAGTAGGTAAGTGATAATACTTAAGGGTGTGTACGTGTTCCTCGTAGAGAGTTCACTGTGAAAGTTGTTACGTAGTTTATATTATACTCTTTGGTGAAAGTAGCAGCGCTGAAAGACCAATTTTTTTTCACTTTTGTTTTTTTTTATTATTATTAAATAAGGGGGCAAACGAGCAAACGGGTCACCTGATGGTAAGCAACTACCGTCGCCCATGGACACTCGCAACATCAGAAGAGCTGCAGGTGCGTTGCCGGCCTTTTCAGAGGGAATACGCTCTTTTCTTGGAGGTTTGCAGGTCGCTATACGACCTGCAAACCTTCAAGAAAAGAGCGTATTCCCGTATATAGGTCCGGAAATACTGCTGGTGACAGTTCGTTCCAGAGTTTTACAGTGCGCGGCAGAAAGTTACGCGAGAAACGCACTGTAGAAGACTGGCATTCATCAAGGTGATGAGGATGGTATGTTTTTCGCCCGGGACGATGGCGAAAAGTTGCAGGTGGTATGATTCCGAACAATTCCTCAGAGCACTCCCCGTGATACAACCGTTAGAGGATGCAGAGTGAAGCTACATCTCGGCGTAATTCCAAGGGGTCCAAGCTGTTTGAAACACTATGGCAGTCAACAATTCGAGCGGCCCTTCGTTGGATACGATCCAGAGGGAGCAGTTGGTACTTGGTTGGTTGGTTGGTTTTGTATGGGCAAGCGGCCCGGCGCGGCGTCGCGAGTTTCCCCATATAAAAATAAAAAAAAAGGTCTTTCAGCGCTGCTACTTTCACAGTGAACTCTCTACAAGGAACACATACGCACCCTAAAGTATTATCAGATCGTTAACTCTTGTTATTATCACTTAGTTTTGTTACATCCTGTATATTTTTATAAGCCTTCGCCAAAAACATTTTAATGGTGGATGTTACTTCTTCGTTCCTTTGTGAAGTGAGTACAAGAATATTGTCTTCATATGACATTTGACATTGACACTCATTTCAATGTCACTGTCATATGGCTGTATGGGCAACGCTCCCTTTGCCTGTCCCGACCGGGACGAATTAAAAAAAAAAAAGTCACTGTCAAAATCACAAACTATATTATGTGTGAGTTTTGCCGGGAATGTAAAAGGGTGCTGTTGTGTTTTTATATTATTTTCCTAAAATTGTGTTAACTGGGTTTTTAGTGTGTAATATTGGTAGAATATTAACCATTAGATATTCGTGTTCATGCACAAGTGTAGGAAAGTGATGTAATATCCAGAAACGTGCTATTTTGTGTTCCCTCCAAAACTCCATCGAAAGTTTCAGTAAAGCGTCTACCACTTTACTGAATCGACCGACTTGACTCCTGTGACTGTATTGACTTTTACTTAGACTTTGACTAGACTTTAGACCTGACGATACATGAAAACGATGATGAAAATTATAATAGGAGGAATATGGCTTTCCCGCCATATTCCTTACCTTTTTACCTTGTCTGTGGCACAACATACACATCCTTTGTGTCAAGTTGCCAAAAAAGAAGAAAAAAAAAAGTATTATTTTAAAATGAAAGATCTACTTATGTATATTCATAAATTAAATACAGTATAAACAACTATATGCAGTCTCAAAATGTTTAATTATGAAGTTAAGTTTTTGACAAATGAGGACACGGTGTATGTGAAAAACGGGGACTTTAAAAGCAACAAGTAAGTTGAAAACTATTTGTTTACTTGTGGCTGTTGCTACTATTTGTACTTCGAGTTTTGATATTTTGTGAACGTTAAATTATTTTCAGGTACGAGTCCAAGAGACGAAGCGATGAAAGCGTTTACGATGCCAGCAAAAGGAGTTATTGCGAACGCCGTGGTGGCAGTACCGTATCTAGAACTCGGCAGCTACGACAACTGGAAACGAAACTGCGGGACAAAAATATCATTGCTTGTAAATGGTCCAGTGAGAATTTCGTGACGCTGGTATTCTCTTCTGGTGTCATAGCCTACGTCACGGTGAAAGCTGCAAGCCTAGATGTCACCCAGGTGGTGTTTGACAAGTTCTGTGTGGGGAAATTAGTAGGTCACGCCATGACTGCAGGTAATGCTTAGTTAAGTAAAGTTTTCACAGAGCCAGTACTGGCTGCCAATAAGACTGGCAGCCAGTATTGGCTTGGTATATGCTGCTTGTGAACAGTTTGGCCTGGCTTGAAAAACTGTTCACACGCGGCATATACCAAGCCAATACTGGATGCCAGTCTTATTGGCAGCAGGTACTGGCCCTGTGAAAACTATACTTTAATTCTTGTCTGAATATATACAGCTTTGTAGGACATTGTTTGCTGTAGAACTTGTAGCTGTGTGTTTTAAATAAATTAAGAGAGGAAATTATATGTTAGATTAACAAACTACTGGAATAGTGTGATGAAATTGTTGTTAACTCTTGACACAAATTAAAATTAGATCACAGAGAACCTCACAATTCCATATAATTTTCTTTAGAGGAAAAAAATTTACACAAGTTAATCCTTCGATCGCGGATTCTTGGAAATCTATTGTTATTCTATTGTTGTTGCGGTCGCCGGTGTCCTTATGGGGGTTGATAGGTTAATAAGACATAATATGTTTGCAAACAATATACAATTAAAATAATTGAGCATAACCATTATTCTCATTGAAATTAACAAAATGTCTGTTAAATAAACTTTCTTGAATTTTCAGTTTGCATTAGTAAGTCTGCAATATTATTTATTGCTGCAGAAAGGACAGCTACCTTGATAACATTTGGAAAAGTTCTAGACAGCAATAAACCATACTTACTCTCAGAAAGGGAACCAAGCATTCAGGCAAGTTTTTTTATTCTTAATGGTATAGACACAAACTAAATTTTTATACAAAATGCTAGTCAAACAGTTAAGCAAATAAAAATACTATTCATAATATTATTCATATTATCATACATTTTTTAGTACATAATATGATACAAATTTTATTAAGTCATATTTTTACAAAATATATTTCATTATCTGCCCACCTTTCGAATTTAATTTGCTCATTATATTTTGCAATGGCCTTCCCAAAAAAATAACTTGTCTTATTTTCAAGTAAAACTTGTTATTTTCAAGGTTGTGGAGCTAGGAGGAAGTGCTCGGCGGGTTGAGAGACATGTGTCCTCCTACGAACATGGTAATACTGTTAACATGCTTGTCTGGGGCTCCACCACCTCTGAGCCGGCACCCTGGAGCCCTATTATAGAAGATCACGCCAACCTACATTTGTATCAAATAACAGGGTAAGGTAACTTTTAGGAATATAACAATGTGGTTGCTTCTAGCAACTACTATATTATGTGACAAGTTGGAACGAAGTTGGAAAGGAGGCTAGACGGAAAAAGTGTAAAGACACATTTTTATTAGTTCCTGCGCTGTAAGGGCGTTGAAAGTATTCCTGAGCGTCAACTAGATGGCGTTTTTGAGAATAAACAGCGACAGCTACCGGATGTTTAAATAAATTTTATTACAATTCCACAAAAGTGTCGTTGTAAGTATTCCTGGGAACAATAGATGGCATTATTTTTTTTATTACTTCGTTCCATCGGTGTCCCCTGACACCTCTCAAGTTTTTTTTTTATATGTAATTTGTGCACTCACTGTTAAATATTTTTGTGTTATATTTAATTTTTATAATAATATTCAAATTTACATGAGCACGTCCACTTGTATTCTGCTAACTTCGGCCAACTCCATGAGCAATTAGCTTTAAACAGCAAGTACCAAACATTTTTATCTACAGGTTGTAACAAAACTAATGATAATACATACTTTAGGGTGGGTATGTGTTGTTAACTTGTTACACCTTGTATATTATGTAGATAATTGTTATTTTTAACAAAAAAATTAAAACCGACTTCCATGGAAAAACAATAGTAATATGAACTAAAAAGTATTAAATAACTCGTTACTCTTTAACCCATCAGTCGTGGCAAAACGAGACACAATAGCTTTTTCATTGTTATCGCGGCCGGATGTGGCCGCTTGGGGCTTGATGAAGTAATAGTGCCTTTTTCAGAATTCGTCTAAATCTCAACTATTTCTGTAGATACTACAGTCTTCATTATTTTAAAGTCGGTAATCGTGAGTTCAGTAATATCAGAATATCTGAAACTTTTGGGACTGGTACCGACTTCAAAGTAATGAAGACTGTAGTATCTACAGAAATAGTTGAGATTTAGACAAATTCTGAAAAAGGCACTATTAAAGAGTAATGACTTATTTAATACTTTTTAGTTCATATTACTATTGTTTTTCCATGGAAGTCGGTTTTAATTTTTTTGTTAAAAATAATAATTTCACTCTTTTTAGTTATCTACAAAATAAGGCTTTATGCGTAAATAACCAATACGAATGTTAATTGTTAACTATATACATTATGTTACTGAAAGCGAAATTGTGGTAAATGCTTGCAGTTATCTAAGCGATTCTGCAATTTCCAAACTTTTATCTATAAAGGTTCAGGAGTTCTGTTCAGTGCCTTTGGACCAAGAGACACCTTCGTATGAAATTTCTTATAATCGTAACATATGTTTAACTTACTAGAAACAACATTTTAACCATTATGAGTGTTTTGATAAATTTCAAGGATTTCTCTCGATTGCTCATAGATCCCATCATCAGCTCACCACTTTCGTCATTGTTATACAAAATTTAGATTATACCCTATACAACAACACAAGAATTTTGAAAATCGGTCCACAAACAGCGAAATCATCATCAAAAACACCTGCTTCGCTGCCAAATATCACGAAAAGTACCAATAATTGGGTCATAGAGTGATGACCCATGGTATAATTATGGTTGTGATGATGATGATCAATCAAATTGATGTATTGGCTTATGCTTTCAGTTGTTTAAACAACGCTGAAATCCCCGAACCTGTACCTATAAGCATTCAAAAGTTCTGTTCGGTACCTTCGGATCCAGGGTATAACTTGGTGCGAAGTCTCACTTTTTGGTAGCATTTACCTTGAATGCTGCAGAAAAAATCGAAATCACTATATGTTTCTATACAAATTTCAAGGAGTCCCCTCGATTCCTCAAGGATTCCATCATCAGATCATCACTTTTGTGAATATGGTACCAAATTCAAGCTAAACCCTATACAACACAAAAAGAATTTTGAACATCGGACCACAAACGGCTGAGTAATCGACGAACATACAAATAAAATAAAAAAAAAGATACATACAGCCGAACGTATTACCTCCTCTTTTTTGGAAGTCGGTCAAAAATGTAAATAGAACTGTTTTTGTCTACAAAACCTGGTTTTCCACATTTTCAGACAGCAGTTCACATTAATCGCCTACCACCAGCTCGAGAACGAGATTTTGTCAGGGGAGCTCTCACAGAAGTATGAGAATGTTGTTCATATTGTTGAACAGATCGCGTGCCATAAGGTAATAAGTAATAAAATGTTTTTTGTTGTTACGTAATGTTTTTGCCAATTTATTCAATTTGTAACAACTGTTTTATAATGCTTTATGATTTTTGAATTTTGATATATTAACATGATTTATTACTGGAAGAAAATTGTTTTGAAATGTTTTGCTTATTTTTTTAACAAACAGCTTATAATATTATGAAATACGGGCACAGCGGTTTTTGGGTATTTTGAATTTTAGGGGAGAGGTGGGAGTTTAAATGTTTTACGAAGATTTGAAATTTGACACCAATTTTGTTTATTAGATGGATTTTGAGGAAACTTTGCAGCAATGTAGGCTGAAATTTGGTATGGAAATACTTTGAGTACATAGGATACTTTTTATCCCGGAAAAATGTACGGTTCCCGCGCGATAAACGAGTTTTGGCGCAACGGACTTGCGGGCATCATCTAGTAGGCTATATATTATTAAGCTAAGATCAATTGGAGCGAAGAAACGGGAAAATGTGGAAAAAATGGGGAAAATAATATGAAATTTCTTATTCTTATTATCTTAAGAACTACTGGAGCAATTTTTATGTTTTTGGCAAACATAAAGAATAGACCACGTGAAGGCACAAAGTCTATTTTTTGCGGAAAAATGTACGGTTTCCGTGAAATTCCTAAATTACACGGGCGAAGCCGCGCGGAACATCTAGTTATATTATAATTCTTGAAACTTGTATTTCAGAACGGTGTGACTCTAACCTGGTACCGCTACGAGATACCTCACGGCAGTCGGTCTATCAAGCTCAGTACTGTACCGGAGAGTGTGACTCGCGTGTCGTTACTGGCGCCAGTGCGGGCGGTCCAGCGCTCGCCCTGCGACGCGAAACTACTGGCGGCGTGTATAGACGGCTGTATACACGTCGTCGACCATTCGGTTGGAATCACTCATACTACGAGGGCTGGATTTGTAAGTATTCTTTTTATAAAATAAGAGGGCAAACGAGTAAGTTTTTTTAATGAAATAAGCAAACAGAGTGTTGCTACTGGCGCCAGTGCGGGCCGTCCAACGCTCGCCCTGCGACGCGAAACTACTGGCGGCGTGTATAGACGGCTGTATACACGACGTTGACCATTCGGTTGGCATCACTATCACTACGAGGGCTGGACTTGTAAGTTTTTGGAACGAAGTTCCTCATCGCGCGTTGCGAAAGGGGGCTAGACGTAAAAAGTTGTAACGACACTTTTTGACCGACACTTATTTTAGTACCTGCGAAGTAGGGGCAGAGGGCGTTGATGTGGCGATGACGTCAACTGGCGGGAAATTTGAAATTCTACCATCCCTCTATTGCGGGAAATTTGAATTTTTTTAGCTGGGTGGGGTGGCGGTACTCTTAATTATTATTTTTTTTTCTTTTTATAACTTCGTCCCATCCCCGGGTGTCTCTTGGCCTTGAAACCTCTCAAGTTTTTTTTATAAAATATGGGGGCACACGAGCAAACGGGTCACCTAATGAAAAACAACTACCGTACCGACACATTAGATTAGAAGAGCTGCGTTACCGGTATTTTGAGAGGGAATACACTCTCTTCTCGAAGGTGTGCAGGTCGTATTGGTCCGGAAATACTGTCTCTCAACCAAATTTCAGCAACATCGGTTAAGCTGTTTAGGCGAAGAGAAGTAACAGACAGATAGACTTTCGCATTTATAATATTAGTATGGATTTTTTTAATCTATAACGTCTTCAATTTTAATGGCTCCCACACAAAACTGCGAATTTGCATCGCATCTTAAATGTCATTTTTATTATGAATTTTGTCGCAGAAGATATTGGCGATGCGATGCGAATAAGCAGTTATATTGTATGGGAGCCCTAACTCCAACTAGAAATTTAACTTGTTCTACTTTTCCTTACAGATAGCCACAGACGTGCGGTGGGCGGGGGACGTGATAGTAGCGACGGAGGAAGCGGGACGGCTGCAGTGCTTCGATAGAGCGCTGTCTCTCTTGCACCAACACACCAAGTTCCTCGATCTCACCTCCTACCTGCGGTAAGTTTTGCCGAATAATACAGGGTGTAACAAAACTATAATAACAAACACGATAAACGACTTTTGGCGCAACGAAGGGCGTCATCTAGTTTTTAATAACTTTGCTATGGAAATTTTATCAATGCAAACTGACTTTAGTACCCTGACTATACAGGATGTCACGAAAATAAGTGATAATACTTTACGGTGTGAATGTGTTGCTTGTAGAGAGTTCACTGTGAAAGTAGCAGCCCTGAAATACCAATTTTTTTTTGTGATTTGTATGGGTAAGTGCCTTAGCGTCACGAGTTACCCCATACAAAAGTTAAAGAAATGCTCTTTTAGTGCTGCCAATTTGACAGTGACATGTCAATGTCACTGTCAAATTGGCCTGTAGACAAGTGGCAAAGCGCTAACGCTAACGCTAGCGCTACAAAATGTATGCGATTTGACATAAGTCATCGCTTCGCTAGCGAATACTAATGTCAAATCCATACATTTTGTAACGCTAGCGTTAGCGTTAGCGTTTTGCCAGTTGTCTACGGGGGCTTGAACACATACACCCCCTAAAGTATTATCACTTAGTTTTGTCACACCGCATAAAACATTTAATATACAATTAATTTCGATGGTCCCTAGGTAAGTAATCGAATCTGAAAAACGCTCTTTTACAGGAGAGCGATTTAAAGTTTATTTTTGCATAATTTTGTAACGGGTAATTGAATCTTTATAAAAATTGGGATAGACAGTTGTGTTGGTCTAACAAATTATTACATGAAAGCAAAAATTTTAAATTATGAGTAGTTTTCGAGAAAATTGACTTATAATAGTCTACTTCGTAATTGAACTATCTTTATCTGTCGAAAGTGGCAGTTTCGATTATTTACAGGGAACTATAAATACAAAAAAAAATTATCGTATCTGCCTATTTCGATATCCTACTTTGGATTATGTTAGGAATATTTTATTAAATGTGTCACTTTCGATTTATTTTGACGTACATTACTTGTAGTTGCCATTGTTTTGTAATAGTATCAAAACAACAACAAAATATATATAAAACATCTGTATATATGCCATAACAAACATACGTATTTCTATTTTGGCCAGCACAAATATCGGACCAAAATGAGAATTTCTTGGCATCTTCAAATGATATCGTTACGTTTTCAAAATACATCAAACAGCTATCTTACTTCTTAGGATCCCCTTTCACCGGTCTGACCATATTCCACATGTAGCATGTGCCAGGTGCCTTCTTTTAAAGCTAAATTGAAAACTGTAAAGTTAAACACAGAAAATTTTCATTATTAATAGAATAAACCAACGTCTCCATGTGGATAATTAAAAAAAAATTGAAAGTCAAATGTAGTAATTTTTTTTTATAGAAGGCAGGTCGCTGTAGTCCTGACGTCACTGCGACCCATGAGGATCCATTGTGACTCCTTCGCACTAGAGTATCATCCCTAACCCAATACTGCTCATAAATTGAACGATATGGTTGGGGTTGGTGCCACGAATTTCATCTGTGGATGAGTATTCGTGGCGTAATAGAATAATGTAGTACATACATTATTCTTTATCTCCCTAGCTAGCGTCCCATTCCTAGTTGCTTATTACGAGCCAGTATTTGCTCTTCTATCGGAAACATAATATTTTCAGAATAACTATGACACTTATCACAGATTAGGAATAATAAACCCAGTGTTTATGCCAGTATTACTGTTGTCTCTGTACTGACGAAGGGTTTGCCATAGTTAGAAAGCTGGCCCCATTCTTTGTGTCGAGAAAACTTCCTGTTCATATTCAAATTGTTATCTGAGTACAATTTAGTGATATCTTTACGTGTATACTGTGATTATACTGGTTGGAAGCAAGCTACATGATCAAAAACACTCTTAACCATTGCAGTATCTACAACTTTTTGACGATTGGGGTTTTTTCTCTATACAAAGAATCTGACCAGCTTTCAAACTGTGGAAATCGAGCGCATATTTCATGATATTAAAAAAAATCATGATATCGCGCTTCTCTTGGGAAAATGACGTTTTCCGAGACCAAAGGTAGCCTTTTTTACTCTTCATCCTTTTAACTAAGTCTATGACAAAAATCAAGTCGATTGGTTGCTTCGTTAGGGTGTGAAGAAAGGACAAGCAAATAAACAACTTTCGCATTTCTAATATTAGTTCATGGATAATATATCTTTAAAAATATATGAAATTTCATAAAAAAATAATTTATATTTCATTTAAAAACCAGGTTTATAAATCACTAGATGACGCCCGCTACTTTTTTTGCTTAAAAATTCGTTTATCACGTAGGAACCGTACATTTTTCCGGGAAAAAGTATCCTATGTCCTTTCCCGGGACTAAAAGTATCTCCATGCCAAATTTCAGCAAAATCGGTTCAGAAGTTTGGGCGTGAAGTGGTAACAGACAGACAGATAGTCAATCAGACACACTTTTGCATTTATTATGTTAAGTATGGATAGAAACTAAATAATAATAAAAAAACAAGTTGGTACTTCATTTTTATTGAAGAACTGTCGATTTTTTCCAAAAATATAAGTATTCCTCGGTTAAAAAAATCTAAAGTGATAAAGATTTTTATTTGAAACACGACGTATAGAATCGAAATGGTCATTTTCGATAAAAATGATGTACGAAAAAACAACCGTCGTACATAATCGAAAATGGTACGTACAATACTATTGAGAAACAAAAAAACGGCCTGAAACGAAAAAACGGACTGAAAACAATGGAATCTGCCCGTTTCAATAATTTGCGCGGTAAACATTTTTAATGCTACTAAAACTGTATAAAGATAAAGTAAAATCAAATTCACATAACCTATAGTTTAAAATCAAATAAAGTGTTATTTATTGATGAGGGTACGTACAGTCGCGATAGTGGTAGTTTCGTCCTGTTTTGACGCTCACCGATACATCGTAAACTCGCGAAATTTAACTTTCTTTGGTATAAGACGGATAGACTATTACGTTTCGATAATATACGTCTCTAAATATCGGAAACCTAAAGAGTTTTCAAAATTTTTGAAGCTGTATTAAAAAATATTCTTTAAAAGGAGCCCAAAACAGTAATAAATAAATGCAATTTTTAGATTCGATTACTTACCTAGGGACCATCGATTTGCTCACCACTGCTTCACTATTTATTTATGTTCTTGAATTCCAGTGAGTCCCGTCGTGTTCAGATCCTGGCGACACACAGCGCGCGCGGCGGGCCGTTGCTACTGGCGACCTTCACGGGCGGACCGCTGTTCCTCATGAAGATATCGCACCCGCGACTTGTGACGGTATTATATTTGTTACTAGCGACCCGCCCCGGCGTCGCACGGGTATAAAATATATAGCCACTGAAAAATTAATGATTAAAATCGATAGCCTATGATCCTTCACGTGGTCTACTTCTTATCTGTGCCAAATAACATAAAAATTGCTCCAGTAGTTCGCGAGATAAGCCCTTTCAAATAGTTTCCCCCGTTTTTTCCACATTCTCCTATTAGTCTTAGCGTGATAAAATATAGCCTATAGCCTTCTTCAATAAATGGGCTATCTAACACTGAAATATTTTTTTCAAATCGGACCAGTAGTTCCTGAGATTAGCGCGTTCAAGTTAGCCCTTTCGAATAATTTTCCCCGTTTTTTCCACATTTTCCTCTATTTCTTCGCTCCTATTACTCTTAGCGTGATAAAATATAGCCTATAGCCTTCCTCGATAAATGGGCTATCTAACACTGAAAGAATCATCAAAATCCGGAAGCTATCAATTACACTTTTCGTGCTATCGCCAGCTTACTTAAGCCAAGTAGGTAACCAAAGCTAAGCGTAAAGAAGTTTCACTTCAAAAAGCTACAATCTATAATTCTATACTAATATTTTAAAGCTGAAGAGTTTGTTTGATTGAACGCGATAATCTCAGGAACTACTGGACCGATTTGAAAAATTCTTTCAGTGTTAGATAGCTCATTTATCGAGAAAGGCTATTCGGAGCGTGCGAAGTGGGTAGAGGGGGTAAAGAAAGCGATTGCCGCCTTTGCCGCGGCAAAAATATGCAAAAAAGAGGCTCAGCTAATAGTCAAACAAACTTGTCAATCTTGTTTCGAAATTTTCAGAAATTGAAAAAAAACAATTAAGAATTGTTTTTGTATCGTAGACTGCAAAAATAACAGCAGAAATAGGTAGTCAGTATACAAATTTAATGTTTTTCCTAAATCCACTAGGAAATTAGATCAGATAGCTGCTGTAAAAATGAAAAAGTATGTGATTCGATATAACCTAAAATTGCATTATCAGTCAAGTCAATTTTATTTGTTGCATTTTATAAAGATAATATTAATTGAGTACCTAACTATTATTTTAGTGTTGATGAATGATGGATCACCGTGGTCTCCAAAACCCGACGACAAAACTTGCAGTGATAGTTTCATAGAATATTTAATTTAAATCCAAAGTATTAGGTGGAAGAAAATAGTGACTCACAAAATATGACGATAAACCAGGTACTACATACTGGTTTAACTGATCTTTTAGAAGCTGGAGATAGAGTTTTGAATCAAAAAGGTTTTTCAAGTAAGCAAGTTTTAGATGAAAGGGGTAGAAAGGTTAAAATTATTATGCCCCCATTTTGAGCAAAACAAAACAAGTACTCTCAAGAGGAAACCTAAAGGACTTATCGAGTAAGAATCCATATTGAAGTGATTGAAAGCAATGATATTCAATGTTACTATTTTAGAAACTCATTGATTGAAAGTGTATTAATTCATGAAGCCCCAAGCGGCCACATCCGGCCGCGATAACAATGAAAAAGCTATTGTGTCTCGTTTTGCCACGACTGATGGGTTAATGCAAATACTCAGAAACATGAAGAATGTTTGCAGTGTTTTAGTAAATTTATAGACTCCGATTTTCTTCAAGAGTATTAACGTTGTAAAAATAAATAAAAACAAGATTTTTAAAAACATTACATTTATTTTTTTCAAGTGGGTATAAAGTAAGTATTGCTTGTATTTTTGCTATGTTTGCACTTGCCGCTCTGGTTATAAACGCAGCTGCATTTTACTCCAGCTGTTGCTGGACCCGTATCACTTACAGATAGATAATAATGACCCGAGTCATTATTATCTATCTGTAAGAATGAATAAAAATGCTTAGACTTGCTTTATCCAAATGTTTAGTTACGTTTTTTGGTTGGTTCAGTACTTACGTTTGAACTTGTTTTATAGGGTGCTAAAGTCACCGATGTTCGGCGAATTATATTGGCTCGTATTAAATAACATTGCCATTAGTTCTTAGCTCTTCTACATCCCTTACATGTCCTGCTACCACCAATTTATTTCCTTTTAGCATAGATTGGGCCTTGAAACTTATTGAGTGTTTTACACTCTCAAAACCAGTTTTTTATGATTATATTCATTTTCCACAAGTAGTTTTTAACTAAACATAACCCAAACACCATTAATTATTGTTCTAAATATACTTTATTTGCTATAATATTTACAAAATAAACAAACTCTTGTTGTTTATTTTTTGACACATGCCCACAAAACTTCGTTTGAAATATGTCACTACTGACGTGCACGTTCCCAATAGGCTATAAATTATAATATATTAACACCGAACACGCTAAGACTAGTAGGAGCGAAGAAACAGAGGAAAATGTGGAAAAAAACGGGGGAAAATATTTGAAAGGGCTTATCTCACGAACTACTAGAGCAATTTTTATGTTATTTGGCACAGATAAAAAGTAGACCACGTGAAGGATCATAGGCTATTTTTGTGGGCTAAATTGTTTGTGAAATTCCTAATTTAAGCGGGCAAAGCCGCGCGGAACGTCTTAGTATTATAAAGCTGAAGAGTTTGTTTGTTTGAACGCGATAATCTCAGGAACTATATTATACTGAACCGATTTCAAAAATTGTTTCACCAATGTATAGCTAAGATGTCCCTGAGTGCTATAAGCTATGTATGTACCGCAGGCGAAGCCGGGGCGGACCACTAGTTGAACTATAATACTGTTGCAGGCATGGCTACGTGCTGGGCGGGTGTCTAACGCCGTGTCTCTGCTCAACGCGCTGGACTGGGACGCCAACGCTACCGATTGTATACGGAGCATAGACGAGGTAAAAACATTCCTTTCATCCGGATACGATAATATAATATAATGATAATTATTCGTTTTCTCGACTCGACCACAATCTTCGATGAGTAATCGTGGAACATACAAAAAAAAAAAGATACATACAGCCGAACATATTACCTCCTTCTTTTTGGAAGTCGGTCAAAAATGATGATGCTTTGTTGAACAAATGACATAATTTTGAGAATTGAGGTTGAGTCAAGTGGAGGAAATCTCTAGGTACTAAGTAATGATACGGGCGTTAGCCTTTTACCATGACTTCGCTCCCGTAAAATTGAATATTATGTTTAAATTATTTTAGTACTAGCTGACCCGGTAAACGTTCTGCAATATACGTTATTTCGTATGAAAAGATAGCTGTTGACAGAGTCTCAAAACTACCCTAGCGATCATTTATTGTCAATCGATAGTATAGTGGCGAAAATGTTTCGACAGCGATATTACGCGGCAATGTTGCGCTGCAACGCTGCATGGTAATGCTGCTGACCCAAAGTTTGACGAAAATGTTGCTCGGCAATTGGGTGACAATTTTTGCGCGGAAATGTTGTGCAGTTGTAGCAGTTTCCTTTTTAAGAGCGAGCTGTCAAATTTTGCTGTGTTTTCTAATAAGTATTACGATCCCGGAAGACGATTGACTTAAATGAAATTGAGAAAAATTGATTTATTCAAAACCATACGCTTTTCCATGGTTGCCTACTATGCACTGGCACTATACAAAGCACCTTCGCGTCATCTTTTTACGTTTGAACGCTGGCGCAAGTACCTGCGCAAGTACTCACGCAAGCTACTGCGCATCGTCTGCAACGGGCTTTATATTTTTTGAAATTATGAATATTTCTGGGCTTTTCAACAAATATCTCTTACACTTATTCAGTTATTATCATTAAATAACTTGCACTACTACAATCATACACGTATTAAAATAATAGCTAAAGGAAATATTAGTATTGTATTTAGTTTAATCATCAAAAAACAGTTTTGGCACTTACGACCTTTACTTTCGTTTTATAATACGGGAACCCTTGTTACGCGATATTGTTCACTATTAGCTGCGGCGCAAAGAAAATTCATGCGGGCACGATTCATGGAACATTATATTATCACGATTGAAGGATAGCGGGGTATGTAGGCGGGGCTAGCGTGTTTTGATATTTTTGGCAGCCCGGTCTTAATAAACTGTCTATTCGGAACGTAGTGACATATTTCAAACGAAGTTTAAGGTGCATGTGTCAAAAAATAAACAAGAGGAACAAGAGTGTTTATTTTGTAAATATTATAGCAAATAAAATATATTTAGAACAATAATTAATGGTATTTGGGTTAGATTTACTTAAAAACTACTTGTGGAAAATGAATATAATCATAAAAAACTGGTTTTGAGAGTGTAAAACACTCAATAAGTTTCAAGGCCCAATCTATGCTAAATGGAAACAAATTGGTGTTAGCAGGACATGTAAGGGATGTAGAAGAGCTAAGAACTATGATGTTATTTAATTCGAGCCAGTATAATTCGCCGAATATCGGTTACTTTAGCACCCTATAAAACAAGTTAAAACGTAAGTACTGAACCAACCAAAAAACGTAACTAAGCATTTGGATAAAGCAAGTCTAAACATTTGTATTCATCTTACAGATAAATAATAATGATCGGGTTGTTGCTGGAGTAAAATGCAGCTGCGTTTATAACCAGAGCGGCAAGTGCAAACATATTGCTGCTTTAATCAGTAACAAAAATACAAGCAACACTTTATACTTACTTGAAAAAAATAAATGTAATGTTTTTAAAAATCTTGTTTTTATTTATTTTTACAACATTCATACTCTTGAAGAAAATCGGAGTCTATAAATTTACTAAAACACTGCAAATATTCTTGATGTTTCTGAGTCTTTGCATTAAGTGGGCGACTAACCCTAAATTTTCAATTTTATAATTCATTTTTATACTTGAAAAAACGCCCTGCATTGTTTCATTTTCTAAAATTAGATACTACATTATATTTCCAAGAATTCAATCTGAGCAAAAACACGATATCTAAAAATTTTCTTGATAGAAAAAAATCACAAAGATGCATCTAATTTTCACGAATTTTTCGTGTATTGCCATAACCGTGCATTGAACTATGTTAATATTTTAACACATTGTATAAAATTCTATCATTGAGAATCCGACCTAGCGGATTTTTAAAATGTTGTATATTTATCGAGTTATTGAGAAAAAACTAATTTGGCGATGAATCCGCGTCGTCCTTTTTCACCTGGCATATGAAAGACGGGCGTGAGTGTGAAGAGAGAAGGACGATATTTGATTTTTGGGGTTAGTCGCCCTCTTAATACACTTTCAATCAATGAGTTCCTAAAATAGTAACATAGAATATCATTGCTTTCAATCACTTCAATATGGATTCTTACTCGAGCAATATAATAAGTCCTTTCGATTTCCTTTTGAGAGTACTCGTTTTGTTTTGCTCAAAATGGGGGCATAATAATTTTAACTTTTTTACCCCTTTCATCTAAAACTTGCTTGCTTGAAAAACCTTTGTCATTCAAAACTCTATCTCCAGCTTCTAAAAGATCAGTTAAACCAGATTTAGTATCTGGTTTATCGTCATTTGTGAGTCACTATTTCTTCCACCTGATACTTTGGATTTAAATGAAACTATCACTGCAAGTTTTGTCGTCGGGTTTTGGAGAACATGGTGATCCATCATTTATCAACACTAAAATAATAGAACTTTACCTAAGTTCTATTATTTTAGTTACTCAATCATTATCTTTATAAAATGCAACTCAAATAAAATTGACTTGACTGATAATGCAATTTTAGGTTATATCGAATCACATACTTTTTCATTTTTACAGCAGCTATCTGATCTAATTTCCTAGTGGATTTAGGAAAAACATGAAATTTGTATACTGACTACCTATTTTTGCTGTTATTTTTGCAGTCTGCGATACAAATACAATTAATACCAATTTCTAAAAATTTCAAAACAAGATTGACAAGTTTGTTTGATTACTAACTGAGCCCTTCTGGTTGCATATTTTTGCCGCGGCAATCGCTTTCTTAACCCTCTCCACTCCATCAATATCAATATATAAAATTCATGTCAATTCGTGTCATAGTGTTTGTGCGCGAACTCCTCCAAAACGGCTCAAGTGATTTTAATGAAATTTTGTATGTACTATCAGAGAAGTGGATTCTTAAACAGATGGGGGACGTACGTAGTTTGGTCGCGTTACGTCAAACCCACCTGACAGATCACAATTAACATTGAATTGACGTGAACTGACTCTCAACTGCCTAGGAATCAATTTCCTAGATAGCACATTCGTTAGGCCTGAGAATAGGATTTTATCTACTTTTTATATTGATACTAGAAATAATTTATATGGCAAAACAACGTTTGCCGGGTCAGCTAGTGAATAAATAAATATTGCCAGGTGCTGCGTGCGGCGGCGCGGTGCGGCGGTGTAGCGGGCGAGCGCGCGGCCCAGGCGGCGCTGGGGGCGTACCTCGCCCCGCCCGCGCCCCTCCCGCGCCCCGCCCACTTGCACGCCCGCGCCGCACACGACAGAGCGAGGGTGTTCTACCACAACCTGCTCAGGTACAGTCACATACAATAATTATATTCAAAATAATTTAAGGTGGTACCAGGGCGAGCGGTTATTGACTTTTCTAGTCTAGGAGCATTGAGAAAAGCGCTCACACTGTATTCTGTTAACTTAAGATTCACCAGACAAACCTTGCAGGTTTAAGGTATATTCTCAAATAGATATAAGTTACAATTGTATTACTTAAAGAAATAAATAAATAGAAATAAAAAGAATAAAATTAAATTCTTGTAAAGAAACAGACTATATTGTATTATACATAGATATCTACATCGGGAAAACCTCTTGGTACCTCACAGTATGATAATCTCCAACTGTTTATAAGTTCTAAGTGATATACTTCATACTCGGTTCTCATCGAGTTTGCAAAATACGATATCGCCCTTACGAAGCGCTTACACGGGCAACAATTGCGGCAATAATTGCCCGGCGACACGAATGGACCGATCTGGAGCGATATGGAGCAATTTCAATAAATTGCCGCAATTATTTCGGCGATATTGCTCCAGATATTTCATGTCGCTCAATGTCGCCGATACGAATTGACGAATATTCGATGGGCTCGTGTATGACAGTTTAATTGCCTAGTAACTAGTTGATGAAGTTGCGCCATATCGCTCAATAGGGATGATGACAAGGTCAAAGATTAGCGAATTTTGTTAATAAAATAAAGAAAGCACGGTAAAAAATAAGTGTTACCAAAGTTTCAGCTCGATAGCATTTGTATTTTTTTTGTTAGGCGCCTTCAAAGTTGGATAATCAAGTCGATTTTTTTTTCAATTAAATTTCTTAATATTTGTATACCATTCGATAACTTATGCAATTAAAAGCAACTTTTAGTATGAAACCATTTTCATAAACGCAATATTTAATATACCTATCGAACAAAGTTCTCTCCCGATCCGTACAAACTACGAAAGACTGACGTCAGTCTTTCGTAGCACTTTGTATGGAGCGTTTCGGGCAGGTCTATTTTATGAGATGTTTGAATTGTTCATATCTTGGTGAATTTTTAAGCTATGAGAGTCATTCTTTTAGCGATGTTTCTATTTTTTAAGGGTCTTTCAATTACCAATAAGAAAAAAATTAGTCATCAAGCCTATTCTATTGCGATGTATTGCGCAATATTGCTGCTTGTGGGGTCTGTACTTTGAACCCTGTTTGTAAGTGTGTGAATGCTGACGCGTGCGAGTTGCAATTGTGTATGTAAGATGTGACGTATGAACGGAGCTTAGAATAAGTAAAATATTATTTCAATAAATAGTTGGTCCAACGCTCTCGAGTCTTTCACTTGTGCCCTCCTGCTACTGCTCTGTAGTCTATACTCTGTGTGTCCCATATACCACTATAGACATACAGCATAGACATAACATTGGTGACCCCGGTGAACACGAAGACGGCTCCGACTCCGGCTAAAACTAAGACAGCGAAGACTCAGACCAACGAAGGCTCCACCCAGACGACCACCGGGCTGAAAATATAATGAACGAGCAGCAGCATAACCTGATGGGCGCCGCACCGCAAGCCTCAACAAGCGGATTTTCGCCAGCTATGAAGAAAGAAGATACAGAATTGGCAACAATTTCCATTGGTAGCAGAATCCCAGAATTTTGGAAGGATAACCCTCGCCTGTGGTTTTATCAAGTCGAGGCAATTCTAGCCCCACAAAAGACATCGGATGCGAATAAATATTTTATGTGCGTCGCGAAGCTGAACAGGGACGCCATTCAGCAAGTTGCAGACATCTTGGCAAATCCGCCGCAGCAGAATAAATATGAAGCGCTGAAAAATCGACTACTGCAAATTTATGAAGAATCGGAGGCGCGGCAAGTAAGAAAATTAATTTCCGAAATCGAGCTTGGTGACCAGAAACCGAGTCAGCTGCTTAGAAGAATGAAGGAATTAGCTAGAGGAAAAATCGAAGACGAGACACTGAAGATTTTGTGGCAAGGTCACTTACCTTCTTCGGTCCAAGCGGTCCTAGCAGTGACGTCCACTAGTAATCTAGAAGAATTAGCAGGAATAGCAGATAAAATCATGGACACTCACCAGCCCTGTAATATCGGCGAAGTAGCAAGTGGTCAGCAGCAGCCGTCGTCAACCAGCTTCGAGGTAGCAGCCATAATAGCAGAGATCGCGAAAATGAACCTGAAAATTAACCAGTTAGAAGCACAAAGAGATGGAGTCCGGAGCAGGAGCAGGCCGACCAGGAACTATGCAAGGGAGCGGACACAATCGAGACCACGTCGAGCGCCAGGGAGTCCAGGTTGGCTGTGCACGTACCACTGGAAATATCGAGGTCGAGCTTTCCGATGCGAGCCCCCATGCAGCTGGGAGAACAGGAGAGAAGCCCCCGTCCCGAGGCCGGAAAACTAGCAGAGCTGCAGCCGGTGGCGGGAGGCAGCGCAGTTTCCGATCACCGCCTAATTGTAAGTGATAGAATATCCAATTTAAAATTTTTAGTAGATTCAGGTGCATGTATTTCTGTTTTGCCAAAGAGTGTAGTAAAAAATAGACTGGACATAAATTTAAATTCTAATTACTCGCTTTTCGCAGCGAATGGTTCTAAAATTAAGACTTATGGCACTAAAATTCTTACCTTAGATTTAAAATTAAAGAGATCTTTTAAATGGTCATTCGTAATTTGTGACGTTAAGCAGCCAATTTTAGGCGTAGATTTTTTAAATCATTTTAAACTTATTTTAGATATTAATGGACGCTGCTTAGTAGATAAAATAACTAACTTGGCCGTACGTGGAACGATCGTAAACCATTGTGAAAGTACGATTTCCACATTAAAAATTAACCATCCAGTTTACGAAATTTTAAAAAAATATCCGGACATTCTTAAGCCGATGTCATTTAAAGAGGCCCCAAAGCATTCTATTTATCATTATATTGACACGCAGGGTCCACCCGTTTTTTGTAAGCCTAGACCGTTAGCGCCACAGCGTTATAAAATCGCTAAGGAGGAATTTCAAAATATGTTAGAAGCAGGCATATGTAGGCCGTCCAAATCGGCTTGGGCGAGCCCACTTCATTTAGTTCCTAAAAAAGATGGACAGGTACGCCCTTGTGGTGACTATAGAGCTTTAAATGCAATAACTAAACCTGACAGATATCCCATTCCCCGTGTGCAGGATTTTACGTATTTACTTTCAGGAAAAAAATTGTTTTCTAAGATCGATATAAAAAAGGCTTATCATAATATTTTAATTAATCCAGAGGATATTTGTAAGACAGCAATAATTACGCCCTTCGGATTATATGAATTCGAGCGCATGACCTTTGGTTTGAAAAACGCAGCGCAAACATTCCAGCGTTTCATGTCTAATATCGTGCTATCGGGACTAGATTTTTTATATTGTTACTGTGATGATATTCTTATAGCGTCCTCTAGTGACGAGGAGCATGAAAAACATTTAGAGCAGGTATTTAGTCGATTAAACGAATATGGCATTACAATCAATTTAGAGAAATGTTCTTTTAAAGCTACGAGTGTAGAATTTCTAGGATACCAAGTTTCTACATCGGGGATTCGGCCACTAAAAACTAAAGTACAAGCAATTATCGACTACCCTAAACCACGAAATGTTAGCGAGTTAAGAAAATTTTTAGGCATGGTCAATTTTTACAGAAGTCATTTACCTAAAGCGATAGAATATTTAGATAAGTTAAATAGTTATATTCATAAAGCTAAAAAGAACGATAAGACTCCTATACATTGGACACCGGATGCTGAAGAAGCATTTCTAGAGTGTAAACACGGTCTCATGAACGCAGCAACTTTGTCGTTTCCTGCGAACAACGTGCCGCTTGCACTCTTTACAGACACATCGAATAACAGCGTAGGTGCAGTTTTGCAACAACATGTTGACGGTAAATGGAACCCGTTAGGTTATTTTTGTAGAAAGTTAACGCAGGCACAACAAAATTATAGCACTTATGACCGAGAGTTACTTGCTATATTTTTAGGTGTAGAACATTTTAGAAGTTTATTTGAAGGTCGTGACTTGATAATTTTTACCGATCACAAACCATTAACTTTTGCATTTTCTAAATTAAGTAAAAATAATAAGAAGGAAAGTCCAAGACGAATTAGGCAATTAAGTTTTATAAGTGAATTTACTACAGATATACGACATGTTAGTGGACAAGATAATATTGTAGCAGATGCATTATCTCGAATAGAAACTATAGAATGCACTTCAAGTTCAATAGATTATGAAAAATTGGCTATAGAGCAACGTAATGATTCAGAACTTCAGAATATTATTACTAATCCTAAATTCAGATTCAAAAAGATGCCAATTCCGAACTCCGATTATTACATTTATTGCGAAATTTCAAGTAACATAGCTAGACCTTATTTAACAGAATCGTATAGAAAAGCAGCATTTAGTAGTATACATAGTCTTAGTCATCCGGGTCTGCGAACATCGCGCCGCATGATTAAGGAAAGATATTTTTGGCCAGATATGAATAGAGATATAGGTTTTTGGACGAAGACTTGTTTGAATTGTCAAAGGTCTAAGACAACGAGGCATACGAATTCTAGCTATGGTAGTTTTCCACAAGCGGATAGATTCGATCATATTCACATTGATCTGATCGGACCACTTCCGGTCACAGTAGATGATTATAGGTATTGCTTAACGATAATTGATCGAGGCACAGGTTGGCCAGAAGCGTATCCTTTAAAAGATATTTCGGCGGATACGGTAGCGAATGTAATATATAGAGAATGGATATGTAGGTTTGGCTGTCCTGTGAAACTCACTAGTGACCAGGGCAGGCAATTTGAGAGTAAATTGTTTTCTAGTTTAATGTCATACCTAGGCATTCATAAGATTAGGACAACTCCATATCATCCTCAAAGCAACGGTGCTGTTGAGAGGTGGCATAGAAGCTTGAAAGCATCTTTGATGGCACGGCTTAATGGTAATAAAAATTGGAGCCACGAGCTTCCTAGCGTGATGTTAGGGCTTCGGGCTGCCATTAAATGTGAGACAGGTATGAGCGCAGCTCAGATGGTTTACGGCCGTGCACTGCGATTGCCAGGAGATTTTTTTGTAGAAAGTCCTGAAATTCCAGATCCTTATTTAGTGTTACAGGATATTAAAAATAATATTAGACAGTACAAGCCAATTAGTGTTAAAAGTCATAGTTCGAAAGCATTTTTTGTTCATCCAGACCTTAGAAATTGTTCACATGTATTTTTAAGAATCGATAGAAATAAAACATCCTTAGTATGTCCTTATGAAGGTCCATATAAAGTAATTGAAAGGTCAGAAAAAGTTTTTAAAATTCAATTGGAGGATAGAGTAACTTCAGTTTCGATAGATAGGTTAAAGCCAGCATATATTTTATTAGATAAAAATATTGCAGAACGAGATACCTCTGTAGAAAATGATATTATAGAAAAAAGTAACATAGAGTGTAATAATCAAAAAATTACAAAGTCTGGAAGGAAAGTTAAAATGCCAGTAAGATTTTTAAATATATAAGGAAATTGCTAATTTTAGTTTCAAATGAAGCGTTATGTTAAAAAGTACGAAAATATTAATTTTATTTTATTTATTTTATTAATATTAATATTAACCGAGTTAGAGCAAAAACAAGAGTTAATCATTCGTTAAAAGTAACACGTAATTCAAGTTCGATAACAATGGTAGCGCGGCGAAGGTAATATGAGTACCGCGTCATAGCTTATGAAAACAAATGATATAGTATACAGTACAAACAGTAAGACAACCTTTTCATTTTTAATAAGTACAACTTATAATGATCGTTTATAATTAGGTGAAAATGTAATATAAGTTTATTGGAATTTTAAATAAAAAAACAAATTTTACTTTAAAACATTTTATTTTTATATTATATACAATTCACATTGCTCCTTGTTTTTACACTTTTTACACTTTTTACTTTGATATACTATTTAGATTATACTATGATACTTTAAAAATGCAAAGTGAAATTTATTTTACAATAGCATTACTTAGCTAAAATTGATTTCGAAATTTGTTTTTTGGACAAGTTAAAAGTTGATGTTCGAGAATTATTTTATCATTTAATTTTAAATTTTACCTTCTTCCGCACTTGTAAATTTTATACTTACTCTTAATATGGGAAAGGCCTTTAGCAAGGAAGAAGTCATTGTAAACCAAAACGGAGAACAGAGTATTGAACACAAACTTAACCAGTTTGGAATAATGATCATGGTAATTACTGCAATGTTGACATTGGTTGTCGCTTATGTATTTATGAAGTATTGTCGAAAAAACGTACAAAATTGGTTACGAAGAGAGATGGGGTTTGTAACCAACCAGCCCCCTCAGGTGGTAGTAAGGAATATCCAACCCCAACCAGCCACTACAGGTACTGCTACCAGTTATATGTAATTTTACCTTTCTATATCTTGACAATTAAATTTTAAATTTCTTTTTTTCGAAAGATTAACTTTTATTAAATAAATGTAAAATGTAATAAGTAATAATATTTCCCCTATTTTAAGTTAAAATATTGTGTGACTTGTTTTATAAAGCATTTTATCTTGTGATTAATGATTATTGTAATATTAACAACAATGTAATTTCTGCGTCAGATTTTGTCGAACGTTATGTTATGTAGAGTAACAAGGAATTTTAATGTACTTATACTTAATTAATCATTGAATAAAAATGCTTAATATTAAAGAGAAATTTAATTTTAAAGCAATGTAATACATTTTTTTTTCTCTAAAAAATATGTAAAATTGTAATTAATGGTGTAATCCTGTATTACTTGTGTAATTTTCAGGAACTTTTTTGTATTATGCTAGTAATTTTGGTACTAATAAGTATGTAAAAAAATTTTCAAAAGGGGGGGAATATTGTGGGGTCTGTACTTTGAACCCTGTTTGTAAGTGTGTGAATGCTGACGCGTGCGAGTTGCAATTGTGTATGTAAGATGTGACGTATGAACGGAGCTTAGAATAAGTAAAATATTATTTCAATAAATAGTTGGTCCAACGCTCTCGAGTCTTTCACTTGTGCCCTCCTGCTACTGCTCTGTAGTCTATACTCTGTGTGTCCCATATACCACTATAGACATACAGCATAGACATAACATTGGTGACCCCGGTGAACACGAAGACGGCTCCGACTCCGGCTAAAACTAAGACAGCGAAGACTCAGACCAACGAAGGCTCCACCCAGACGACCACCGGGCTGAAAATATAATGAACGAGCAGCAGCATAACCTGATGGGCGCCGCACCGCAAGCCTCAACAAGCGGATTTTCGCCAGCTATGAAGAAAGAAGATACAGAATTGGCAACAATTTCCATTGGTAGCAGAATCCCAGAATTTTGGAAGGATAACCCTCGCCTGTGGTTTTATCAAGTCGAGGCAATTCTAGCCCCACAAAAGACATCGGATGCGAATAAATATTTTATGTGCGTCGCGAAGCTGAACAGGGACGCCATTCAGCAAGTTGCAGACATCTTGGCAAATCCGCCGCAGCAGAATAAATATGAAGCGCTGAAAAATCGACTACTGCAAATTTATGAAGAATCGGAGGCGCGGCAAGTAAGAAAATTAATTTCCGAAATCGAGCTTGGTGACCAGAAACCGAGTCAGCTGCTTAGAAGAATGAAGGAATTAGCTAGAGGAAAAATCGAAGACGAGACACTGAAGATTTTGTGGCAAGGTCACTTACCTTCTTCGGTCCAAGCGGTCCTAGCAGTGACGTCCACTAGTAATCTAGAAGAATTAGCAGGAATAGCAGATAAAATCATGGACACTCACCAGCCCTGTAATATCGGCGAAGTAGCAAGTGGTCAGCAGCAGCCGTCGTCAACCAGCTTCGAGGTAGCAGCCATAATAGCAGAGATCGCGAAAATGAACCTGAAAATTAACCAGTTAGAAGCACAAAGAGATGGAGTCCGGAGCAGGAGCAGGCCGACCAGGAACTATGCAAGGGAGCGGACACAATCGAGACCACGTCGAGCGCCAGGGAGTCCAGGTTGGCTGTGCACGTACCACTGGAAATATCGAGGTCGAGCTTTCCGATGCGAGCCCCCATGCAGCTGGGAGAACAGGAGAGAAGCCCCCGTCCCGAGGCCGGAAAACTAGCAGAGCTGCAGCCGGTGGCGGGAGGCAGCGCAGTTTCCGATCACCGCCTAATTGTAAGTGATAGAATATCCAATTTAAAATTTTTAGTAGATTCAGGTGCATGTATTTCTGTTTTGCCAAAGAGTGTAGTAAAAAATAGACTGGACATAAATTTAAATTCTAATTACTCGCTTTTCGCAGCGAATGGTTCTAAAATTAAGACTTATGGCACTAAAATTCTTACCTTAGATTTAAAATTAAAGAGATCTTTTAAATGGTCATTCGTAATTTGTGACGTTAAGCAGCCAATTTTAGGCGTAGATTTTTTAAATCATTTTAAACTTATTTTAGATATTAATGGACGCTGCTTAGTAGATAAAATAACTAACTTGGCCGTACGTGGAACGATCGTAAACCATTGTGAAAGTACGATTTCCACATTAAAAATTAACCATCCAGTTTACGAAATTTTAAAAAAATATCCGGACATTCTTAAGCCGATGTCATTTAAAGAGGCCCCAAAGCATTCTATTTATCATTATATTGACACGCAGGGTCCACCCGTTTTTTGTAAGCCTAGACCGTTAGCGCCACAGCGTTATAAAATCGCTAAGGAGGAATTTCAAAATATGTTAGAAGCAGGCATATGTAGGCCGTCCAAATCGGCTTGGGCGAGCCCACTTCATTTAGTTCCTAAAAAAGATGGACAGGTACGCCCTTGTGGTGACTATAGAGCTTTAAATGCAATAACTAAACCTGACAGATATCCCATTCCCCGTGTGCAGGATTTTACGTATTTACTTTCAGGAAAAAAATTGTTTTCTAAGATCGATATAAAAAAGGCTTATCATAATATTTTAATTAATCCAGAGGATATTTGTAAGACAGCAATAATTACGCCCTTCGGATTATATGAATTCGAGCGCATGACCTTTGGTTTGAAAAACGCAGCGCAAACATTCCAGCGTTTCATGTCTAATATCGTGCTATCGGGACTAGATTTTTTATATTGTTACTGTGATGATATTCTTATAGCGTCCTCTAGTGACGAGGAGCATGAAAAACATTTAGAGCAGGTATTTAGTCGATTAAACGAATATGGCATTACAATCAATTTAGAGAAATGTTCTTTTAAAGCTACGAGTGTAGAATTTCTAGGATACCAAGTTTCTACATCGGGGATTCGGCCACTAAAAACTAAAGTACAAGCAATTATCGACTACCCTAAACCACGAAATGTTAGCGAGTTAAGAAAATTTTTAGGCATGGTCAATTTTTACAGAAGTCATTTACCTAAAGCGATAGAATATTTAGATAAGTTAAATAGTTATATTCATAAAGCTAAAAAGAACGATAAGACTCCTATACATTGGACACCGGATGCTGAAGAAGCATTTCTAGAGTGTAAACACGGTCTCATGAACGCAGCAACTTTGTCGTTTCCTGCGAACAACGTGCCGCTTGCACTCTTTACAGACACATCGAATAACAGCGTAGGTGCAGTTTTGCAACAACATGTTGACGGTAAATGGAACCCGTTAGGTTATTTTTGTAGAAAGTTAACGCAGGCACAACAAAATTATAGCACTTATGACCGAGAGTTACTTGCTATATTTTTAGGTGTAGAACATTTTAGAAGTTTATTTGAAGGTCGTGACTTGATAATTTTTACCGATCACAAACCATTAACTTTTGCATTTTCTAAATTAAGTAAAAATAATAAGAAGGAAAGTCCAAGACGAATTAGGCAATTAAGTTTTATAAGTGAATTTACTACAGATATACGACATGTTAGTGGACAAGATAATATTGTAGCAGATGCATTATCTCGAATAGAAACTATAGAATGCACTTCAAGTTCAATAGATTATGAAAAATTGGCTATAGAGCAACGTAATGATTCAGAACTTCAGAATATTATTACTAATCCTAAATTCAGATTCAAAAAGATGCCAATTCCGAACTCCGATTATTACATTTATTGCGAAATTTCAAGTAACATAGCTAGACCTTATTTAACAGAATCGTATAGAAAAGCAGCATTTAGTAGTATACATAGTCTTAGTCATCCGGGTCTGCGAACATCGCGCCGCATGATTAAGGAAAGATATTTTTGGCCAGATATGAATAGAGATATAGGTTTTTGGACGAAGACTTGTTTGAATTGTCAAAGGTCTAAGACAACGAGGCATACGAATTCTAGCTATGGTAGTTTTCCACAAGCGGATAGATTCGATCATATTCACATTGATCTGATCGGACCACTTCCGGTCACAGTAGATGATTATAGGTATTGCTTAACGATAATTGATCGAGGCACAGGTTGGCCAGAAGCGTATCCTTTAAAAGATATTTCGGCGGATACGGTAGCGAATGTAATATATAGAGAATGGATATGTAGGTTTGGCTGTCCTGTGAAACTCACTAGTGACCAGGGCAGGCAATTTGAGAGTAAATTGTTTTCTAGTTTAATGTCATACCTAGGCATTCATAAGATTAGGACAACTCCATATCATCCTCAAAGCAACGGTGCTGTTGAGAGGTGGCATAGAAGCTTGAAAGCATCTTTGATGGCACGGCTTAATGGTAATAAAAATTGGAGCCACGAGCTTCCTAGCGTGATGTTAGGGCTTCGGGCTGCCATTAAATGTGAGACAGGTATGAGCGCAGCTCAGATGGTTTACGGCCGTGCACTGCGATTGCCAGGAGATTTTTTTGTAGAAAGTCCTGAAATTCCAGATCCTTATTTAGTGTTACAGGATATTAAAAATAATATTAGACAGTACAAGCCAATTAGTGTTAAAAGTCATAGTTAGAAAACATTTTTTGTTCATCCAGACCTTAGAAATTGTTCACATGTATTTTTAAGAATCGATAGAAATAAAACATCCTTAGTATGTCCTTATGAAGGTCCATATAAAGTAATTGAAAGGTCAGAAAAAGTTTTTAAAATTCAATTGGAGGATAGAGTAACTTCAGTTTCGATAGATAGGTTAAAGCCAGCATATATTTTATTAGATAAAAATATTGCAGAACGAGATACCTCTGTAGAAAATGATATTATAGAAAAAAGTAACATAGAGTGTAATAATCAAAAAATTACAAAGTCTGGAAGGAAAGTTAAAATGCCAGTAAGATTTTTAAATATATAAGGAAATTGCTAATTTTAGTTTCAAATGAAGCGTTATGTTAAAAAGTACGAAAATATTAATTTTATTTTATTTATTTTATTAATATTAATATTAACCGAGTTAGAGCAAAAACAAGAGTTAATCATTCGTTAAAAGTAGCACGTAATTCAAGTTCGATAACAATGGTAGCGCGGCGAAGGTAATATGAGTACCGCGTCATAGCTTATGAAAACAAATGATATAGTATACAGTACAAACAGTAAGACAACCTTTTCATTTTTAATAAGTACAACTTATAATGATCGTTTATAATTAGGTGAAAATGTAATATAAGTTTATTGGAATTTTAAATAAAAAAACAAATTTTACTTTAAAACATTTTATTTTTATATTATATACAATTCACATTACTCCTTGTTTTTACACTTTTTACACTTTTTACTTTGATATACTATTTAGATTATACTATGATACTTTAAAAATGCAAAGTGAAATTTATTTTACAATAGCATTACTTAGCTAAAATTGATTTCGAAATTTGTTTTTTGGACAAGTTAAAAGTTGATGTTCGAGAATTATTTTATCATTTAATTTTAAATTTTACCTTCTTCCGCACTTGTAAATTTTATACTTACTCTAAATATGGGAAAGGCCTTTAGCAAGGAAGAAGTCATTGTAAACCAAAACGGAGAACAGAGTATTGAACACAAACTTAACCAGTTTGGAATAATGATCATGGTAATTACTGCAATGTTGACATTGGTTGTCGCTTATGTATTTATGAAGTATTGTCGAAAAAACGTACAAAATTGGTTACGAAGAGAGATGGGGTTTGTAACCAACCAGCCCCCTCAGGTGGTAGTAAGGAATATCCAACCCCAACCAGCCACTACAGGTACTGCTACCAGTTATATGTAATTTTACCTTTCTATATCTTGACAATTAAATTTTAAATTTCTTTTTTTCGAAAGATTAACTTTTATTAAATAAATGTAAAATGTAATAAGTAATAATATTTCCCCTATTTTAAGTTAAAATATTGTGTGACTTGTTTTATAAAGCATTTTATCTTGTGATTAATGATTATTGTAATATTAACAACAATGTAATTTCTGCGTCAGATTTTGTCGAACGTTATGTTATGTAGAGTAACAAGGAATTTTAATGTACTTATACTTAATTAATCATTGAATAAAAATGCTTAATATTAAAGAGAAATTTAATTTTAAAGCAATGTAATACATTTTTTTTTCTCTAAAAAATATGTAAAATTGTAATTAATGGTGTAATCCTGTATTACTTGTGTAATTTTCAGGAACTTTTTTGTATTATGCTAGTAATTTTGGTACTAATAAGTATGTAAAAAAATTTTCAAAAGGGGGGGAATATTGTGGGGTCTGTACTTTGAACCCTGTTTGTAAGTGTGTGAATGCTGACGCGTGCGAGTTGCAATTGTGTATGTAAGATGTGACGTATGAACGGAGCTTAGAATAAGTAAAATATTATTTCAATAAATAGTTGGTCCAACGCTCTCGAGTCTTTCACTTGTGCCCTCCTGCTACTGCTCTGTAGTCTATACTCTGTGTGTCCCATATACCACTATAGACATACAGCATAGACATAACACTGCTTGTTGCCGAAAATTGCTTGATGTAGTCGTGACATCAAAGTTGACGAGAATTGACTGAAGTGAAGCAATTTTAGTTGCCCGTATAAGCGTACCTTTAAGGCCGTGTATCCACTGACGCGGAGCGGAAGTGACCAATCACCATGCTCGAAATCTTCGCTCCGCTTCGCTGTCATTCCGATGAAATAGCACGATTGGTCAATTCGGGCACCGCTAAGCTCCGCTCCGCTTCAGTAGAAACGCAGCCTAAGCTTATAAGCGGTGCCCGAATTGACCAATCGTGATATTCCATCGGAATGACAGCGAAGCGGAGTGAAATTTCGAGCATGGTGATTGGTCAATAATTCCGCACCGCTAAGCTCCGCTCCGCTTCAGTGGAAACGCAACCTTAGGCTAGGAATATATTCTGTCACTTCACTGTCAATCGCGCCTTGTAAAGATCAATGATCGGTGCGATCAAGCGAACCAATAAACTATCCCAAACCTGGAGACTTTCGATAACACTTTATAGTAATTGTGTGTGCCAATATGAAGTATTTCTATGTCTATGACTGTACTATATTTTACAGGCGCGGTCGCATAGAGAAAGCCCTCAGTTTGGGTGTGGAGCTGTCGGCGTGGGATTTGTTCGCGGACGCGCGGTGGGCGGCGGCGCGGCGCGGACTCACCGCACTGGCGGACGAGGCCGCGGAACTCGCCAGGAACTGCGCCAGCGGTGAGTATCCCTGGATGTTTACTAAAGGTGGGTTGCACGAACTTACAATAACTTTAACTATAACAAAATGTCAAATGAACTGTCAAATCTCTGGTTAAAGTCAATAATGGACGCCATATTTGACGATAACCTATTAGACACAGATATCTGTCAAATTCTGTGGTTATAGTTAAAGTTAACCTTAACTATAAACTTAACTTTGACCAAAACTGTAACTATAAGAACACTGTGGTGCAACCACTGAATACACTGGACAGGCGATCACTATCAATAAAATATTCCTATTTGAAAGTCGCCATATTGGCGCTGATTGCTGTGTGAAAGCAGTACCTAGTGAGTGTACTTGGAACTACTATTTTGCAAATGGCGGTCGCAATTTTCTATGTAATTAGTTCACAGTACGTTCATCGGTAGCGCTTCAAATCGGCACAAGAAATAGCCGTCATTTTGTTCGGCATAGCCAGTCCAGTGTATTATAGAGATCAGTGGGTGCAACCCACCTTAAGTGTATCACTACCTGATAGTTGTTCACTGAACTTACTTACCCTGTTTGCCTAGTCGCATTTCTCTAATATGTTTTTGTATAACATTATGTATTGTAATATTTATTTACAGATTCAGAATGTTCGGACTCCTGCTCCCAGTGCAGTTCCCACTCGTGTTCGGAGTCGGAGGACGAATCGAGTACATCTTCGAAGGCGACTAAAACCCACCCACCACCTTTGCCCCGAGTACCAGTACCCCCGCAACCCTCCATCCTCGCAGTACCCATCACACCCCAAGAACCTCACTCCACCACCAGTATCCGTCCCAACTTGCATCAATATCTAGAGCGGGACAGCACGATATGGGTCACAAACGCGACAGATCCCACTCGGCCCAGAGACCCGCAGGACTCTACTTGGACGCACGAGCCAGCACACGAAACTATTTGGGAAAACGGGGAAACGTCGTGGGAGCGGGATGAAGATAAATGGGAGAGAGAGACGCGAGACACCTGGAAAAAAGATGCCCAAGATAAGCGAGAGAGAGACTCACAGAACGCGATGTGGCTGAGAGAAGAAAATGAAAGGCTATGGAAAAATAAAAGGGACGCTATAGGAGCAATGGACGCTCGATATTTTGCGGGAAGATCGAACGATTTACTGTACGCGTCTGGGATAAAAGATCCACGACCGGCGGTTGCAAAAGACGCGCGGCATAACTTGTATGTGCCCAAAGCACGGCAAAATATATCCACGAATATTAGAGACGATACTTTCATTCATCAAATATCGCAGAGCCATTTCACAACACTCCAAAGTCAAAACTTTAGATGGAATAGCGTGGACAACGTCCTCAGCTTGAGGCAGAGGCCGGTGACTCCGGGAAATTTTGATACTTTGAGAGACAACAGAATATCAAATTTTAGACACGTATACCAAGCTGAATTGAAAGAGGTGCCGAGTCGAGAATTGTCGAGTCCAAACGCGAATTTCAACGGCAGATATCGACCAGACAGCTGGACTGTCAGACCAGAAAGAGAGAAGAATAAAGTGAAGTTTTCTGAGACTGTCACCGTTGCAGTGGTGCCGGTAAGTGTGTTTTAGGCAAAAATGCCAATTGTATACCAAGTCACATAGCAAATTCATACAAGAAATAATCCTCTTGACTGTATATAAACCTAAGAGACGCCTTCAGCCTCGGGAAAGAACAAAGAATATATTTTATCATAAAAATATACGATATGTGTAAGAATTTTTGCGCGAATTATTTTGCACAACATAAAAAACAAAGTTTCGAAGCAAATTATTTTTGAAGCGTTTTCATTATTAATATTTGTAAAACTTACAGCAGGAGCCGTCTGCTAGTCCGGCGCCCGATGTCGCGCGCGAACTTGCGGACAGTTTGCCGCTGTGCGCGCCACACAACTACCTTGCTGCGTTCGCGCCCGCAACCAATGGTACCGCGCTCGACTACGTTGAAGTGTGACGCACGTATACGCAAGGACGCATGATGCGTATACGCAAGGCCGCACGCTACGTGTACGCAACGATGCACGCTGCGTATACGCACGCACAATGTGCACGCAAGGACGCATGATGCGTATACGCAAGGCCGGAAGCTACGTGTACGCAATGACGTACGCTGCGTATACGCACGCACAATGTGCATTGTGCACGCAAGGACGCATGATGCGTATACGCAAGGCCGCACGCTATGTGTACGCAATCACGCACGCATGTCTCACGCACAATGTGTACGCAAGCACGCACAGGATCATACACATCGCATGAACATCGTCCGTGATGACGTCACGTACGCACACGCATGCAGAAGCGTACTCACGCACATTGCAAGGAATCATAATAATTTTCAACATTTATTTCAAATTCACCAATTTATTCTTTGGACTGGCATGACTGACTTTGTTAATTTGTAACTAATTGTTAAAATGATTATCAATTAATATGTATCGTCTTAGTTCTTAAAAAGTTTTTATGCACGGGAAAAAGTTGCACGTTGCACTGTTTTATGCATGAAGTGAGCACATCGTTAAAACTTAAATTATGTATTAACGTGTCCTAAGAGAATGTAACTAAGCAAAGTTTTTCTTTAACATATAATTATTTAATACTTTCTAGAGAAACTCTTTGGTATGTGTTTCAGTTCGGTCGTCTCGTATCTACATAATTTGATAGAGTTATGTCAAATCCAGCCGACAGATTACGACTTAGAGTAGGTTCACACGGCACAAGCCTGCACGTTTTTTTTGTAGTATACGTCTTAACATTCACACGTCGATTTTAACCCATCAGTCGTGGCAAAACGAGACACAATAGCTTTTTCATTGTTATCGCGGCCGGATGTGGCCGCCTGGGGCTTGATGAATTAAATGCTGCAGCCTGCAACAAATCGTGCAGTACCTACAATCGACGTGTGAATGGTTCTATATACATTGTATGCGCCACTATTTATTCGTTAAGACGTATACTGCAAAAAAACGTGCAGGAAATGTGCAGGATTGTGCCGTGTGAACCTGGCCTTACATTGAATTGTCATAATCGGTAATCCGACCAAGTGAGTAATGACGTAGATAATAATGAATCAATTTCTTCGATAGTACAACCAGACAAAATTCCTTATAATTCCTCGAAGCTTGCGGAGTAAAGATGTTATTATTACCAATTGTATTTCTATAACACTTGTTGTTTACTTTCAGGCACCGCACCTCCAAGACCGCCTAAAATTAAAGTAGTTCATTTTGGTATGGTTTAGAGATATTCAATTCAATAAAGTATTAAGTATATTAAGTGTGGCAAAGCGCGCCACCCCGGCAAGTGCGCCATATAGCTATAATTCCATACTGGCTACTGCAGTTTGGAAATCTCCAATCAGCAATACTAGACAGGTAGAAAAACTTACAATGCTGTGTCTGTATTAAAAAAATGTCACTCATTATATTATAAATTATACAAAGTGATTATTTACTAAGCTAGAGTCGTTACATAGTTTATATCCTCTTTGGTAAGAGTAAGGAAGTATTATAATTATTATTGATGGAATACAAAATATTATATAATATTATGTTTGGTGGAGAAATGTCCCAGCAATATGTATATAGATGTCATTATAGTTAATACTTTAACAGTTAGGGCCTTATCACACGGGCGATTAGCGAGCGATTTGAAAGCGACGCGACTGCGCAGCGCGCACGCCGCGACAGCGCAGCGTCGTCGCTGCGTGGCGTGGATGCCATTTTGTACACTCGTATTTTGTATACTTACTCCCTAGACGAGTGTACAAAATGGCATCCACGCCACGCCGCGATGACGCTGCGCTGTCGCAGCGTGCGCGCTGCGCAGTCGCGTCGCTTTCAAATCGCTCGCTATAATCGCCAGTGTGATAAGGCCCTTACAGATTAAAATTAAATGCATTTATTAGATAGTAATATTTCCGTCCGTTAAAGCTTTAAAATAGTGTTATTTATCTTTCTATTTTATAGTAATGAATATCGATATTGTTGTTGATAACTATGTAATAGTTTTAATTAAATGCTCGTTGAGGGCAAATAGAATCAAAAGGTATTTTGTATGGATGTTCACAAATATAGCAATTAAAGTTGTTCTAACATAGTTCTAATTCAAGAGTACTTTCATAAAACCACCTCGTCTAACTCATGAGTGATGACTGATGAGGCAAGTCTTCCAATATACTTTCTGTAAATATTTTATGGTTTTAGATTATAATGCCAGATAATACTGTGCTTTTATAAGAGAAATATATTTTTGTTACATTTTTATATTACCCATTTGAATTTATATTCTTATTTCAACTGACGAGAAAATAAATATTTTCAATAGATATATTTTTTTGCTTTTTCCTCCTTTTCAACTGCATTTGGTTTCCAATCATAATAATATTGAAAATATATTTTAAAGCATAGAATTAATTATAACCTTTTTCAAAGTTGAGTAATTTAATCCCCGCGGCTACGAATAATAAAAACTAAGGAAGAGTAACTCCGTCAAAAAACATGCTCCAAAATACTTGTCAAAAAAGTGTACCTTAGGTACACATTTCAATACATTTGCAATATTTAGGTGGCCTTGAGCGGGTATAAAGGCTGACATTACATGACAGTTCGAAAGGAACCAAATTTTAAACTGTAATAAGTATGGGAGTTACGTTTCCTTAGTTTTATTATTCGTAGGCGACAAGTAATTGAAAGTGGTACATGTGGGTTGGCCCTAACGGAACCCTACCTAACCAGCAGATTTTTTGTATATTGAATATTGGTAGGTTAGTTATATTATTTAACCGTTTCCGTGCGGATGTCACCGCAGAGGCACCATGGGTATCTTTTCTGTATGGCGGGTGACGCCCGAGAGGAGATAAAATGTTTACCTGTAAAACTATGATGAAATTACATTTTTCAGAGGTTTCCCCTCAATGAAAGCGGCTTTATTTGTCACGTATTTTACGTGTACAGTGTTAGTTTTAGGATATTGCATAAAAACTTACACTTCAGGAGTCTTAAACATTTTCAATTGGTGATTAATATGGCCACCGAATTATTTTATAAACATATAACGCCAACACCAGCAAAATCTCACATCAACAATTTATTCTTATAATTAACTTGCAGCCCGCCCCTGCTTCGCACGGGTATGAAACAAACATTTCTAAAGTTTATTACTAACATACATACACACACAAACACTCATACATACTTTCTTGTCATTGCATGGTGTTATTAAAAAAAGAAAATTCGTATAATATCGAGTAGCGTAGCATAGACAGCTACACTATAAATAAAATAAAAGTATAGCAACAAAAGCTTGTGGATTAAATCTGTTTTATTGTTTAACTAGATGATGCCCGCAACTCCGTTGCGCCAAAAATCGCTTATCGCGCGAGAACCGTACATTTTTCCGGGATAAAAACTATCCTATGTCCTTTCCCGGGACTCAAAGTGTCTCCATACCAAATTTCAGAAAAATCAGTTCAGCGGTTTGGGCGTGAAGAGGTAACAGACAGACAGACAGGCAGACACGCTTTCGCATTTATAATATTAATATGGATTTACTTTATTAAGCTGAAATTAAACATTTATTTGAACTTATTTATTTTTGAACCGACTTCAAAAAAAGGAGGTTATCAATTCGACGCGTAATACGTAATATTTCCAGAACTGCCCAGTTTTTGTATAATATGTTAATCTATAACAGCTTCTGAACAAAGGTGCCAAATTTCAAAAGTGTATGTATGTATGTTTTTATGTTTGTGCACGCATATCTCCGGAACTACAAGTTCGATCTAAATGATTCTTTTTTTTATTGTACTAGGTATTGTTCAACTTAGGGAATACTGCAAGTTTCATCAAAATCGGTTCAGTAGTTTTTGAGATAGGGAATTTTAATTCTCAATTACGTACAATTTTGAAGTCGGTTTTATCTTTTTAAAATACAGTCATTTGCGTTATGCGGCTAAAGTATGCATGCGTATATTCGGGTCTCTTTTTGTAGCTCGCGGAACAATTTTTTTAATTACTCTTCCTTAGTTTTTATTATTCGTAGAATTAGTACATTACGCACCTAGGGCAGGAAAATAAGAAATGTCTCAGATCACGTCATGTAATTGTTGGCCGAGGCGAAGCCGAGGTCAACAAACATGTGATCTGAGGCTTTCTTATTTACTGCCCGTGGTGCGTACTGCGTATACTATTTTTCTCATCGACGGAGGCGGAAAACGGCAACATCGGTAAGTTTATACGTGGGAGAGCCATGCTTCGGCACGAATGGGCCGGCTCGACCAGAGAAATACCACGTTCTCACAGAAAAAGCGTGAAACAGCGCTTGCGCTGTGTTTCGCCGAGTGAGTGAGTTTACCGGAGGCCCAATCCCCTACCCTATTAACTTCCCTTCCCATCCCTACCCTCCCCTATTCCCTCTTAAAAGGCCGGCAACGCACCTGCAGCTCTTCTGATGCTGCGAGTGTTCATGGGCGACGAAGTTGCTTTCCATCAGGTGACCCGCTTGCTCGTTTGCCCCCTTATTTCATAAAAAAAAGCGCGGCGGGAAGAAAGTTGACGCTTTCCGCCCGGAGGTGAGAAAACATCATTTCCTTTCTGATTGATTTGTAGAATTCAGATATTTCATTCAAAAACTACAACTTATACAATGTTTATTTGTTTATAAAATGCTATAAAAAAGATACATTTTTTGGCGTTATACATGACTAGCATATAATATCCCGTTCTACAATAAAACGAACATAAATTTATCAATATAGCCAAAGACTTACAACACCTGATAAAAATAAGTCACTTACCTTCCATCTCTGTTTGTACAATTGGAAACAGACGAAACAGCGATAAATTACAATCCCTGGCGGGTGGCGCCCGAGAGCAGATATCAAAGTTCCTGGCGGTAGGCGCCTCAGAGGAGATACGAAATATTTGTTCGCAGCCAGGCGCGTGAAATTGCCAAAAATGACACCGCACTGAATCGGTTAAGTGACATTGTCCTACAAATAGAACAATCCATATTTTAGGACCATCAAATCAAGTATGAAATCCTTTCCATCTCTGTTGGCTACCACTTTCGAGATTTTTCACAAATAAAACTGTTGTTCGTCTTATCAAAATGGAGCTACTCACAAAAAATTAGCTTGATAGTTATCAAAAAAAATTAGTTCTAGGGAACCAGGACTATTATGAACAGAATGACAAAATATTTTTCATTTTTTTATTAATTTTTTAAAATAGCATTTGAAAAGATGGGGAGAGTAGAGAATCTAATCCTTCAGCTTCTTCTTGGGGCGCAGGTTGTTGGTGTGTCCGCACTTAGTCTTGCGAC
Source organism: Polyommatus iphigenia (assembly GCA_963422495.1). NCBI lineage: Eukaryota > Metazoa > Arthropoda > Insecta > Lepidoptera > Lycaenidae > Polyommatus > Polyommatus iphigenia. The sequence goes on from OY730182.1 coordinate 41,077,469, forward strand.
AGTTGGTAGCACGCGGGTGAAGACGAGCATAGTAGGCGACAAGTAATTGAAAGTGGTACATGTGGGTTGGCCCTAACGGAACCCTACCTAACCAGCAGATTTTTTGTATATTGAATATTGGTAGGTTAGTTATATTATTTAACCGTTTCCGTGCGGATGTCACCGCAGAGGCACCATGGGTATCTTTTCTGTATGGCGGGTGACGCCCGAGAGGAGATAAAATGTTTACCTGTAAAACTATGATGAAATTACATTTTTCAGAGGTTTCCCCTCAATGAAAGCGGCTTTATTTGTCACGTATTTTACGTGTACAGTGTTAGTTTTAGGATATTGCATAAAAACTTACACTTCAGGAGTCTTAAACATTTTCAATTGGTGATTAATATGGCCACCGAATTATTTTATAAACATATAACGCCAACACCAGCAAAATCTCACATCAACAATTTATTCTTATAATTAACTTGCAGCCCGCCCCTGCTTCGCACGGGTATGAAACAAACATTTCTAAAGTTTATTACTAACATACATACACACACAAACACTCATACATACTTTCTTGTCATTGCATGGTGTTATTAAAAAAAGAAAATTCGTATAATATCGAGTAGCGTAGCATAGACAGCTACACTATAAATAAAATAAAAGTATAGCAACAAAAGCTTGTGGATTAAATCTGTTTTATTGTTTAACTAGATGATGCCCGCAACTCCGTTGCGCCAAAAATCGCTTATCGCGCGAGAACCGTACATTTTTCCGGGATAAAAACTATCCTATGTCCTTTCCCGGGACTCAAAGTGTCTCCATACCAAATTTCAGAAAAATCAGTTCAGCGGTTTGGGCGTGAAGAGGTAACAGACAGACAGACAGGCAGACACGCTTTCGCATTTATAATATTAATATGGATTTACTTTATTAAGCTGAAATTAAACATTTATTTGAACTTATTTATTTTTGAACCGACTTCAAAAAAAGGAGGTTATCAATTCGACGCGTAATACGTAATATTTCCAGAACTGCCCAGTTTTTGTATAATATGTTAATCTATAACAGCTTCTGAACAAAGGTGCCAAATTTCAAAAGTGTATGTATGTATGTTTTTATGTTTGTGCACGCATATCTCCGGAACTACAAGTTCGATCTAAATGATTCTTTTTTTTATTGTACTAGGTATTGTTCAACTTAGGGAATACTGCAAGTTTCATCAAAATCGGTTCAGTAGTTTTTGAGATAGGGAATTTTAATTCTCAATTACGTACAATTTTGAAGTCGGTTTTATCTTTTTAAAATACAGTCATTTGCGTTATGCGGCTAAAGTATGCATGCGTATATTCGGGTCTCTTTTTGTAGCTCGCGGAACAATTTTTTTAATTACTCTTCCTTAGTTTTTATTATTCGTAGAATTAGTACATTACGCACCTAGGGCAGGAAAATAAGAAATGTCTCAGATCACGTCATGTAATTGTTGGCCGAGGCGAAGCCGAGGTCAACAAACATGTGATCTGAGGCTTTCTTATTTACTGCCCGTGGTGCGTACTGCGTATACTATTTTTCTCATCGACGGAGGCGGAAAACGGCAACATCGGTAAGTTTATACGTGGGAGAGCCATGCTTCGGCACGAATGGGCCGGCTCGACCAGAGAAATACCACGTTCTCACAGAAAAAGCGTGAAACAGCGCTTGCGCTGTGTTTCGCCGAGTGAGTGAGTTTACCGGAGGCCCAATCCCCTACCCTATTAACTTCCCTTCCCATCCCTACCCTCCCCTATTCCCTCTTAAAAGGCCGGCAACGCACCTGCAGCTCTTCTGATGCTGCGAGTGTTCATGGGCGACGAAGTTGCTTTCCATCAGGTGACCCGCTTGCTCGTTTGCCCCCTTATTTCATAAAAAAAAGCGCGGCGGGAAGAAAGTTGACGCTTTCCGCCCGGAGGTGAGAAAACATCATTTCCTTTCTGATTGATTTGTAGAATTCAGATATTTCATTCAAAAACTACAACTTATACAATGTTTATTTGTTTATAAAATGCTATAAAAAAGATACATTTTTTGGCGTTATACATGACTAGCATATAATATCCCGTTCTACAATAAAACGAACATAAATTTATCAATATAGCCAAAGACTTACAACACCTGATAAAAATAAGTCACTTACCTTCCATCTCTGTTTGTACAATTGGAAACAGACGAAACAGCGATAAATTACAATCCCTGGCGGGTGGCGCCCGAGAGCAGATATCAAAGTTCCTGGCGGTAGGCGCCTCAGAGGAGATACGAAATATTTGTTCGCAGCCAGGCGCGTGAAATTGCCAAAAATGACACCGCACTGAATCGGTTAAGTGACATTGTCCTACAAATAGAACAATCCATATTTTAGGACCATCAAATCAAGTATGAAATCCTTTCCATCTCTGTTGGCTACCACTTTCGAGATTTTTCACAAATAAAACTGTTGTTCGTCTTATCAAAATGGAGCTACTCACAAAAAATTAGCTTGATAGTTATCAAAAAAAATTAGTTCTAGGGAACCAGGACTATTATGAACAGAATGACAAAATATTTTTCATTTTTTTATTAATTTTTTAAAATAGCATTTGAAAAGATGGGGAGAGTAGAGAATCTAATCCTTCAGCTTCTTCTTGGGGCGCAGGTTGTTGGTGTGTCCGCACTTAGTCTTGCGACAGTTGGTAGCACGCGGGTGAAGACGAGCATAGCACTTGCGGCAGATCATCTTCTCGCAGTTGTACTTCATGGCCAGGATACGAAGAGAAGGCTCGATAGTACCTAAAATTACAGATATAATTAACAGGATTCTTTATTATAGTTTACTCCAGTAACTATATCATAACAACTTATGGAGGCACTTCACATGGCTATTTGTATTTGCGTATTTGATGTATTTGCCAAACAATCGCCATGTGTAGACAGTATGTTTGAGAAAGTATTGGCCTTATTTGCCTATTTGACAAATATGACCAATACCAAATACACATATACCTTTGTCGGTTTTTGACGCACATCAAGAGTCAAATAGGCAAGTAAAGAAAATCAAGTAAAGTTTGGTATTTGACATCCATGTGTGGAAGGCCGTATTTGCCTTTATTTGCTTGTTTGTGTATATGTCAATAATTTTGGCAAATGCAACAAATAGTCAATAGCAAATACAAATAGCCATGTGAAGTGCCTCCATTACAGAAAATTGAAATACACATAGTATAGTCATTTTATGAGTAAAATCAACATCGTTTCAACTCTTTACATTAGGCTTGAGTCTAACAGTTTTTGTTGTAAGTTGTAATGTAAAGTATCCATACCTCCACGAAGCCTCAGCACAAGGTGCAAGGTGGACTCCTTCTGGATGTTGTAGTCAGAGAGAGTGCGGCCATCTTCCAACTGCTTGCCGGCGAAAATCAGACGTTGCTGGTCTGGGGGGATTCCCTCCTTGTCTTGAATCTTAGCCTTAACATTTTCGATGGTGTCGGAAGCCTCCACCTCAAGGGTGATGGTCTTCCCCGTTAGGGTTTTTACGAAAATTTGCATGTTGTTCTGAAAAATAAAGGTTTTTATTATAATTTTGTACGTTAATATTGACACACGGATGATTTTGAAATGATAAAAAAACAATTTAAAATCGCGTTTGACAGGCCACGCGGAATTTGAAATTGGAATGAAAAAGTATTTATGAACAAAGAAGGTTGCTAGCGGAATCTATAGATTGCAAAAGGTTATTTACATTTTCTTATTTGTATGTTTGGCTACTAAAATAAATTAAAATTTAAGTTTTATTAAGTTTAGCTCACACTAACCTCTAATAAACGTGCCGTGAAGCAAATTTACACAAAAAGAATTTCTTCCGATTTGACATTGACAATTTGAGTTTTGACAGTGATGACCATAGATATATAAATATGTCGCAGTCATCTGGTTTAATCTGCGATTCGATTGAATGACTAGCGTTCGCGGATTGTAACACAGCCCTTTGAAAAGAGCGGACATAAAATCAGTCAGGCTATTAAATAATTTAGTTCATTTTTTTCCACTGCGGCGCTAGTAGTCGCCAATACCAATATGACCTCAAACAACTTGCGCAAAGAACACTGTGTTGATATTTTTTCCGATTGAGTTTTCTTAAAGTGCTTTATTGATTATAAAATAGTGTGACAAATGGATTTCCCGATTATTACTCCGCCGCTGGAAACTGGCCGAATAGGTACGAACAATAAAATCAAGGTAAGTAAGTATATTGTTGAAGTGAACATTTCTTTAGCGGCGTTGAGCACTTTTGTGGGATGGGTAAAAACTGTGAAACTCGCGTCAGATTCTCGTGCTGATCGAAAAACCATATAAAAACCGTAAGACGGTTGGAGAGTAGTGTTTTGTGTCGAACTCGAACTCGAACTCGAACTCTAACTCTAACTCGAACTCGAACTCGAACTCGAACTCGATTTGAAATTTGATCGAAACTTGATCGAACCTTGATCGAAACTTAATCGAAACTTGATCGAAACTTGATCGAAACTTGATCGAAACTTGATCGAAACCTTGATCGAAACTTGATCGAAACTTGATCGAAACTTGATCGAAACTTGATCGAAACTTGATCGAAACTTGATCGAAACTTGATCGAAACTTGATCGAAACTTGATCGAATACTTGATCGAAACTTGATCGAAACTTTATCGAAACTTTATCGAAACTTGATCGAAACAACTTGATTGACGATTTTTTAAAATCGATTTTCATAAAAAATGGGTTTAAAAAAATGCACAACGTTAATAATCAAGTTTTCACTTCTGCCGGCACTCCCGGAGTGCAACCCGTTTTTTTATTGTTAATTTTATTTTGTGATATTTAGGGGTTTGTGTTTTAGTGTTGTTGATTGCGTGAACACAATGATAATAAGTTATCATGGTGTTACTGTTTCAGGATCACAAAGAATCCTCAGGATGGGGCCAAACGAGCGTAATTTATTCTTTGATTCTTTGAAATCCTTGAATTAGTTCATACAAAATACAAATAGGCAGTATTGCAATTTGCACATCTTAAAACTTAAAATACAATAGGTAGGTACCTATAGAATCATAATATTATATTTATATATATACTTTTTTAGTTCAAAAGTATTTACGGATTCTGGTATAACTACCCCTTTAAAATATAACCCCATTTTTACTTTTCATGGGTAATTTCGAAAACTCAAGGGGTAATGGGAAGTTTTCTTATTGTTAATCTCCATAGAGATTTTTAATCTCCGCGCGACGATAGACACTTCTAGATTTTCTATTGGTCCCCCACCGATCTGAAATTATCTGCAGGTTGGCATCACTGACTACATATGGGCTGTGTTTCCAAAAAATATCAGTGTACTGTCAAGTCACGAAGAGCATACGCCTAAGCGATCATTGGCCTAAGCGATTAGGCCAGTATACTGGTAACAGTTCAGGAACACGCAAATTGTCAAACTGAAAACTGACAACTGAAAGAGAGTTTTGGCGGGCATGTCACTTTCAAACTTCTTCTACTTTTTATTGTTGGTGTGGTTTTTATTATTTTTTCCCAAATTGTGTTATTTGGGTGTTTCATGTGGTAAAATGTAAAATATTAGCCATTAAATATCCGTTATCATGCACAAGTGCAGGCAAGATGTTGTCAAAACCAAAATGTATATTTCCTGTGATATTTGGTGTGACTATCTGTAAATAGGGCTATTTCTTCCGTGAGTTTTAACTAAAACATTAAAACAACTCCCGGACCTACCTACTCATTGGAATATTATTGCGTCTCTTCAAATTGAAATGTATCAAGTTTTACATTCTTTTGACCAGTTTTGTAGCAATTATTGATGGTATTCCCTGGTATTACCGGTAGTTGTCTACCCATACGCCATCTACTTACTAAAATGGAAACTGTTTGACAATCAAATTAAAAAGATAAGAAAATGTCTCATTTCGAATAACAGCGAAACACGACCTAATGTAAAAATACATTTAAGGCACACATTTATTTTTATTCTATTTTACCCCATACAAAAACATTGTGCATACAAGCCATAGAAGACACCAAACTAAGTTTTAGACTGCAAAATTTTCGAATTTACCCCATCGGGGACGCAGATGTCCTCAACATTTGGAGCAAAGAAGTAAATAGATAAGAACAATAAAAAACCAACACTAGATATTATTGTATTTATTTACCAAGCAAAACTATAACTAACGAAATAAAATAGGAATACATTTTTTGTTAAAAATAAAATAATTTTTACTCAGTCTCGTAAATAGCTAAATCAAAATTAAAACTAAATTTAAGAAAGGAAGTAGTTTTCAATTGCAGAGGAAAGGCGCGCCTTAGCTCTGCATATAAAAACCACGTCAGCAATCAGCACCCAAGCAGTTGACACCTGTAAATAATAAAAGTGTCTTCTTCACTTAAACCATTTTTATAATATAGTCGTACAAGTTCCCTAGAACAATTTTTTTTTATTACAATCAAGCTAATTTTTCGTGAGTAGCTTCATTTTGATAAGACGAACAACAATTTCCTCTGCGTACATTCTTGAAAGTGGTAGCTAACAGAACTATTAACCTATCAATATACAAAACTCAGCTGGTTAGGGTTGTGTTTTAGGGTTCCGTAGTCAACCAAGTTTTGTTGATTAATGAACTAAAACGACTAAAACGGAACCCTAACGAGCTGATTTTTTGTATATTGATAGGTTAATAGTTATAAAATTCAAGAGTAACCTTGTCCTACAAATAGAACAATCCATATTTTAGGACCATCAAATAGAAATATTACATCCTTTCTATCTCTGTTAGCTACCACTTTCGAGAATTTACGCAAAGGAAATTGTTGTTCGTCTTATCAAAATGAAGCTACTCACGAAACATTTGCTGGATAGTAATTAAAAAAAATGTTTTTGGGAACCCGGACTATAGGTAACCTTTAAAACTGTTTTTTTTTATATTAACAACAATAAAAATTGATTCTACACTATTCAAAAATACGTTTTAAACCTCTCAATGTCAAAAATCGACATGATTTGTACGAGTCGAGTCAAGTTTGGACTCTGTCTTTTCATTCGTTTATGTTTGTTGGTAAAGGCAGGTAAATATTTTATATGTTGCGCACCCCTGCAAAAGACTATGAAAAAATTATTGGGGAAATTTCGTTAACAAATTTACCCCACTGATGTTATTTAGAATGTTTGTTAAAAATCATAGCTAGAGCAACATTACCTATTCTTAAGAAAGCAAAAAACGTCAAAGCTTCTTATATAACAAACAAAATATTACGTAACTTACCTAATTTCTGTGTAAAACAATACGGGGTAATTTCGATAATCCTAAAAAATCGTAACATTGCACTTGGCGCGAAAAAATGAACTTAGCGCACACGCACTCCCGAGTCCCGGCTAACGGCTCGAGGGAAAGGAAGCGGGGGAGGTGATTAAATTGGCGTCTCGGTATATGTGGCCAGAGCACAAAATTACTTTCTGTTTGGTAATTATTTGCCATTTTCGGAATATCCCCATATTTTTTTTCTTCCGAAGTTACCCCAATGCACCTTAATCACTTGATGGATATCTTTAAGACTGCTGAAGCCATCCCGCACTCCCTTCAGCAGCTTCTGAAAACACCCGATTGTTATAAGCCAATATATGAGTACGTCCTTTCTACCATTGGTGATATATAAATAAATACTCACCAGTCATTACCTATATACCTTGAGATTGTATATAGTAACACAGAGATAGTTCTCTGTAACGGTTATGTGTTGTAAAATTCCTAATTATATATATATATATATATATATATATATATATATGATGATGTTGCTTGAGGAGTAGATGCCCTTGTGTATTTGCTTGAGCGCCATGGCGACATCTTGCGGGCACCTATGTGTACAGAGAAGATCTTCAGTGACGTCTGCGAGGTGATGCGGGCGATAGTAGTACAGCTCGAAGAGATTATCTCGGTCTATGTAGGGGAGCTGGTTTACGTCCCCAATTAATAGCAGGCTCTCGGCTTTGGTGATTTGTGCCATCAGTATTATGGATCCGAAGTGACTCATGATTGCTTCATCTACAAGCAGCCTCTTGCTCTGCCTCTGCTCCACCTCTGAGGGTGTTGTAGGTTGGACTCCTGTTGTTTGGCTTCGCTGTAGTTGCGCTGTGGTCAGTCTTGATGTTCTCTCGGGTGCTTTGTTGGGTACTAGGAAGCTCAGATCTTGGGATCTCCCTTCGTACACCACAATCTCGTGTTTGTCGGCTGCTCTGACGCACCCGAGATAGTCTGCCACCTCTCCTCTATCGAAGTTGACGCTCATTGTGTCCACACTAATTGTTCTTGGGCCGATGGTAGTGCCGTAGGCTTCGGCTAACTTCAACAAGAACGAGCAGGCTCTGGCAAATTGAGTTTCTTCGGTTGTTTTGTCGAATAGTAGCACGGATTTGTTTTTGGTGCGTACTATCCTACACGATTTCCCGTCGATCATCTCCTCGCCCAGTTCCTCATATCTCCTCCTCTTCATGGTCGTCCTTGTTGTGCTGCCTTTAAGTATGAGAGCCAGCCCAGGTGAAATGGCGACTCTCTTGTTGCCAACGGTGGAGCAGAAACTTATTCCCAGTCTTTCATAGCTATTGTTCATAAACAGAACCACTTTCCTTGTTCTGATCGAAGGTGTTCCACTCTCTCCCTCTCTTAACTATCTCGGAATATTGAAATGGGGAGCTGCCGATCTTTGTTGGAGTGGAACACTGGGGTCCGTGGGTTCTGTTCTTTGAAGGATACTGTTTGTGCTGTCTGTACTTTGTTGGTCTTGGAACCTCTTTTTCGCGATGTTGAAGATCTTGTCGATGTAAGCCAGGAACACTTCTTTGGCGTGCTGGTCCTCCAAATATTTATGTACGTCCGCTTCCTGAAGGTTGGTGTTCATCTGTTGCTCTGCATCGTACCTTTGGTGCAGGAAGCGGGGACATTCGAAGATAATGTGCCATACCGTTTCTTCAATGTCTGGATCGCACTCGCATCCTGGGCTTCCGATGAGTTTGAAGCGGTGCAGGTAGTGAGCAAATGCACCGTGTCCGGTCATGGCCTGGATGCGGTTGGGTGTGAGAGGTGTTGTTCTTACGAATCGGTACGACTTCTGTATATCGGGCAAGAATCTTTTCGTGGTTCCTCCGGTATCCGCGTTCGTATACCTGTCCTGCCATTTTTGTATTGATTCCTTTCGGATCTTCCTCTTTATGTAGGACAGGGGGATTTGATCATAGTCCGGGATTTCTTTGGTGTTCAGAGCCGCTTGTTTTGCGAGCTCATCCGCTCTTTCATTCCCGGACGTCCCTACGTGTGCGCGGAGCCAGAAGAATCTTACTCTTCTACCCTCTTCTTCGATGTCCTTAAGCCATCTTTTGATGTCCGCCACTAGTTGAGTTTTGGGTTTGGGATTCCGAATCAGCTCTAGCGAAGATCTTGAGTCGCTTAAGATGTTAACTTCCTTATGTTCGGTTTCCTTCACCATCTCTATTGCCTTATAGAGGGCGAACATCTCTGACTGAAACACTGTGCAGTTTTGATCGAGCGACAGTCTGGTGTAGTTGACTTCTTGCCCGTTCTCCCACCATGATATTGCAGCCCCCGTTTTCCCCTCGATCTTACTACCATCCGTATAGATCTGGGGGCCTCTGATGTTATGCTTTTCTATGGTCGGGGGCTTCATGTCTTCCAGCTTCTCGAAGGTGGTGATAGTGAAGTCGGAAGGGTGGGGTAGCGTGAGAATGTCGCAGGTCTTCTGTAGCGTTTTTCCGGGCGGAACGTAGTCACTCGATATTCCTCTCTTGGTTTTGTAAAGGGCTGCCGCTTCGTGTATTCTGATGTCTAGCGGCAGCAATCCTGACAGTGCCAGTGTAGATGTTAATGAGGCTGTCCTGTAGGCTTTGCAGATCTTGATTGCAAAGCTTCTCTGTATGGAGTCCAGCAACGCCTTGGTCTTGTTTAGGTCTGCGGCTGGGGCCCAGACGCTCGCAGCGTACAAGATGATCGGCTCAATAACTGAGATATATATAGTTCTAATAATCTCTCCGTTTAACCCCCACGACACCTTGGCGGAGTGTGCTATCTGCTTGTATATGTTCGCGGCTTTCTTGCAGACTGCCGCCACGTGCGAGGTGAAGGTGAGGGATCGGTTGATTGTGACGCCTAGAAGTTTAATTTCGTCCACGAGTTTGATGTCGGTTCCGAACATCTTTATTTGGGGAGCTGTGAGTTTCAGCTTACGGGTGAGCAGCATTGCGTTAGTTTTATGAGCTGCAAACCTCAATTTGTTATGTGCTCCCCACCTTTCGACGATCCGGAGCACGCGGTTCGCTTTTTCCTCTATGGCGTCAGCAGTCTCTTCGGAGAAGATTAATGTTATGTCGTCGGCAAAAGCTTTGAAGTTTACTTGACATCTGGATAGTTGATCGAGTAGCGGGTTCAATAAGATATTCCAGAAGGTTGGTCCACCTGTTGATCCTTGGACACAACCTTTACTTGTCCCTTTTGCACTCTTTTTGCCGGCGTAGTTGACCTCGATACCACGGTCTTCGAGGTATGAGCAGATCATCTAAGTTAAGGTTAGGTTAGGTTAGGTTAGGTAAGGTTAGGTTAGGCTAGGTTAGGTTAGGTTAGGTTAGGTTAGGTTAGGTTAGGTTAGGTTAGGTTAGGTTAGGTTAGGTTAGGTTAGGTTAGGTTAGGTTAGGTTAGGTTAGGTTAGGTTAGGTTAGGTTAGGTTAGGTTAGGTTAGGTTAGGTTAGGTTAGGTTAGGTTAGGTTAGGTTAGGTTAGGTTAGGTTAGGTTAGGTTAGGTTAGGTTAGGTTAGGTTAGGTTAGGTTAGGTTAGGTTAGGTTAGGTTAGGTTAGGTTAGGTTAGGTTAGGTTAGGTTAGGTTAGGTTAGGTTAGGTTAGGTTAGGTTAGGTTAGGTTAGGTTAGGTTAGGTTAGGTTAGGTTAGGTTAGGTTAGGTTAGGTTAGGTTAGGTTAGGTTAGGTTAGGTTAGGTTAGGTTAGGTTAGGTTAGGTTAGGTTAGGTTAGGTTAGGTTAGGTTAGGTTAGGTTAGGTTAGGTTAGGTTAGGTTAGGTTAGGTTAGGTTAGGTTAGGTTAGGTTAGGTTAGGTTAGGTTAGGTTAGGTTAGGTTAGGTTAGGTTAGGTTAGGTTAGGTTAGGTTAGGTTAGGTTAGGTTAGGTTAGGTTAGGTTAGGTTAGGTTAGGTTAGGTTAGGTTAGGTTAGGTTAGGTTAGGTTAGGTTAGGTTAGGTTAGGTTAGGTTAGGTTAGGTTAGGTTAGGTTAGGTTAGGTTAGGTTAGGTTAGGTTAGGTTAGGTTAGGTTAGGTTAGGTTAGGTTAGGTTAGGTTAGGTTAGGTTAGGTTAGGTTAGGTTAGGTTAGGTTAGGTTAGGTTAGGTTAGGTTAGGTTAGGTTAGGTTAGGTTAGGTTAGGTTAGGTTAGGTTAGGTTAGGTTAGGTTAGGTTAGGTTAGGTTAGGTTAGGTTAGGTTAGGTTAGGTTAGGTTAGGTTAGGTTAGGTTAGGTTAGGTTAGGTTAGGTTAGGTTAGGTTAGGTTAGGTTAGGTTAGGTTAGGTTAGGTTAGGTTAGGTTAGGTTAGGTTAGGTTAGGTTAGGTTAGGTTAGGTTAGGTTAGGTTAGGTTAGGTTAGGTTAGGTTAGGTTAGGTTAGGTTAGGTTAGGTTAGGTTAGGTTAGGTTAGGTTAGGTTAGGTTAGGTTAGGTTAGGTTAGGTTAGGTTAGGTTAGGTTAGGTTAGGTTAGGTTAGGTTAGGTTAGGTTAGGTTAGGTTAGGTTAGGTTAGGTTAGGTTAGGTTAGGTTAGGTTAGGTTAGGTTAGGTTAGGTTAGGTTAGGTTAGGTTAGGTTAGGTTAGGTTAGGTTAGGTTAGGTTAGGTTAGGTTAGGTTAGGTTAGGTTAGGTTAGGTTAGGTTAGGTTAGGTTAGGTTAGGTTAGGTTAGGTTAGGTTAGGTTAGGTTAGGTTAGGTTAGGTTAGGTTAGGTTAGGTTAGGTTAGGTTAGGTTAGGTTAGGTTAGGTTAGGTTAGGTTAGGTTAGGTTAGGTTAGGTTAGGTTAGGTTAGGTTAGGTTAGGTTAGGTTAGGTTAGGTTAGGTTAGGTTAGGTTAGGTTAGGTTAGGTTAGGTTAGGTTAGGTTAGGTTAGGTTAGGTTAGGTTAGGTTAGGTTAGGTTAGGTTAGGTTAGGTTAGGTTAGGTTAGGTTAGGTTAGGTTAGGTTAGGTTAGGTTAGGTTAGGTTAGGTTAGGTTAGGTTAGGTTAGGTTAGGTTAGGTTAGGTTAGGTTAGGTTAGGTTAGGTTAGGTTAGGTTAGGTTAGGTTAGGTTAGGTTAGGTTAGGTTAGGTTAGGTTAGGTTAGGTTAGGTTAGGTTAGGTTAGGTTAGGTTAGGTTAGGTTAGGTTAGGTTAGGTTAGGTTAGGTTAGGTTAGGTTAGGTTAGGTTAGGTTAGGTTAGGTTAGGTTAGGTTAGGTTAGGTTAGGTTAGGTTAGGTTAGGTTAGGTTAGGTTAGGTTAGGTTAGGTTAGGTTAGGTTAGGTTAGGTTAGGTTAGGTTAGGTTAGGTTAGGTTAGGTTAGGTTAGGTTAGGTTAGGTTAGGTTAGGTTAGGTTAGGTTAGGTTAGGTTAGGTTAGGTTAGGTTAGGTTAGGTTAGGTTAGGTTAGGTTAGGTTAGGTTAGGTTAGGTTAGGTTAGGTTAGGTTAGGTTAGGTTAGGTTAGGTTAGGTTAGGTTAGGTTAGGTTAGGTTAGGTTAGGTTAGGTTAGGTTAGGTTAGGTTAGGTTAGGTTAGGTTAGGTTAGGTTAGGTTAGGTTAGGTTAGGTTAGGTTAGGTTAGGTTAGGTTAGGTTAGGTTAGGTTAGGTTAGGTTAGGTTAGGTTAGGTTAGGTTAGGTTAGGTTAGGTTAGGTTAGGTTAGGTTAGGTTAGGTTAGGTTAGGTTAGGTTAGGTTAGGTTAGGTTAGGTTAGGTTAGGTTAGGTTAGGTTAGGTTAGGTTAGGTTAGGTTAGGTTAGGTTAGGTTAGGTTAGGTTAGGTTAGGTTAGGTTAGGTTAGGTTAGGTTAGGTTAGGTTAGGTTAGGTTAGGTTAGGTTAGGTTAGGTTAGGTTAGGTTAGGTTAGGTTAGGTTAGGTTAGGTTAGGTTAGGTTAGGTTAGGTTAGGTTAGGTTAGGTTAGGTTAGGTTAGGTTAGGTTAGGTTAGGTTAGGTTAGGTTAGGTTAGGTTAGGTTAGGTTAGGTTAGGTTAGGTTAGGTTAGGTTAGGTTAGGTTAGGTTAGGTTAGGTTAGGTTAGGTTAGGTTAGGTTAGGTTAGGTTAGGTTAGGTTAGGTTAGGTTAGGTTAGGTTAGGTTAGGTTAGGTTAGGTTAGGTTAGGTTAGGTTAGGTTAGGTTAGGTTAGGTTAGGTTAGGTTAGGTTAGGTTAGGTTAGGTTAGGTTAGGTTAGGTTAGGTTAGGTTAGGTTAGGTTAGGTTAGGTTAGGTTAGGTTAGGTTAGGTTAGGTTAGGTTAGGTTAGGTTAGGTTAGGTTAGGTTAGGTTAGGTTAGGTTAGGTTAGGTTAGGTTAGGTTAGGTTAGGTTAGGTTAGGTTAGGTTAGGTTAGGTTAGGTTAGGTTAGGTTAGGTTAGGTTAGGTTAGGTTAGGTTAGGTTAGGTTAGGTTAGGTTAGGTTAGGTTAGGTTAGGTTAGGTTAGGTTAGGTTAGGTTAGGTTAGGTTAGGTTAGGTTAGGTTAGGTTAGGTTAGGTTAGGTTAGGTTAGGTTAGGTTAGGTTAGGTTAGGTTAGGTTAGGTTAGGTTAGGTTAGGTTAGGTTAGGTTAGGTTAGGTTAGGTTAGGTTAGGTTAGGTTAGGTTAGGTTAGGTTAGGTTAGGTTAGGTTAGGTTAGGTTAGGTTAGGTTAGGTTAGGTTAGGTTAGGTTAGGTTAGGTTAGGTTAGGTTAGGTTAGGTTAGGTTAGGTTAGGTTAGGTTAGGTTAGGTTAGGTTAGGTTAGGTTAGGTTAGGTTAGGTTAGGTTAGGTTAGGTTAGGTTAGGTTAGGTTAGGTTAGGTTAGGTTAGGTTAGGTTAGGTTAGGTTAGGTTAGGTTAGGTTAGGTTAGGTTAGGTTAGGTTAGGTTAGGTTAGGTTAGGTTAGGTTAGGTTAGGTTAGGTTAGGTTAGGTTAGGTTAGGTTAGGTTAGGTTAGGTTAGGTTAGGTTAGGTTAGGTTAGGTTAGGTTAGGTTAGGTTAGGTTAGGTTAGGTTAGGTTAGGTTAGGTTAGGTTAGGTTAGGTTAGGTTAGGTTAGGTTAGGTTAGGTTAGGTTAGGTTAGGTTAGGTTAGGTTAGGTTAGGTTAGGTTAGGTTAGGTTAGGTTAGGTTAGGTTAGGTTAGGTTAGGTTAGGTTAGGTTAGGTTAGGTTAGGTTAGGTTAGGTTAGGTTAGGTTAGGTTAGGTTAGGTTAGGTTAGGTTAGGTTAGGTTAGGTTAGGTTAGGTTAGGTTAGGTTAGGTTAGGTTAGGTTAGGTTAGGTTAGGTTAGGTTAGGTTAGGTTAGGTTAGGTTAGGTTAGGTTAGGTTAGGTTAGGTTAGGTTAGGTTAGGTTAGGTTAGGTTAGGTTAGGTTAGGTTAGGTTAGGTTAGGTTAGGTTAGGTTAGGTTAGGTTAGGTTAGGTTAGGTTAGGTTAGGTTAGGTTAGGTTAGGTTAGGTTAGGTTAGGTTAGGTTAGGTTAGGTTAGGTTAGGTTAGGTTAGGTTAGGTTAGGTTAGGTTAGGTTAGGTTAGGTTAGGTTAGGTTAGGTTAGGTTAGGTTAGGTTAGGTTAGGTTAGGTTAGGTTAGGTTAGGTTAGGTTAGGTTAGGTTAGGTTAGGTTAGGTTAGGTTAGGTTAGGTTAGGTTAGGTTAGGTTAGGTTAGGTTAGGTTAGGTTAGGTTAGGTTAGGTTAGGTTAGGTTAGGTTAGGTTAGGTTAGGTTAGGTTAGGTTAGGTTAGGTTAGGTTAGGTTAGGTTAGGTTAGGTTAGGTTAGGTTAGGTTAGGTTAGGTTAGGTTAGGTTAGGTTAGGTTAGGTTAGGTTAGGTTAGGTTAGGTTAGGTTAGGTTAGGTTAGGTTAGGTTAGGTTAGGTTAGGTTAGGTTAGGTTAGGTTAGGTTAGGTTAGGTTAGGTTAGGTTAGGTTAGGTTAGGTTAGGTTAGGTTAGGTTAGGTTAGGTTAGGTTAGGTTAGGTTAGGTTAGGTTAGGTTAGGTTAGGTTAGGTTAGGTTAGGTTAGGTTAGGTTAGGTTAGGTTAGGTTAGGTTAGGTTAGGTTAGGTTAGGTTAGGTTAGGTTAGGTTAGGTTAGGTTAGGTTAGGTTAGGTTAGGTTAGGTTAGGTTAGGTTAGGTTAGGTTAGGTTAGGTTAGGTTAGGTTAGGTTAGGTTAGGTTAGGTTAGGTTAGGTTAGGTTAGGTTAGGTTAGGTTAGGTTAGGTTAGGTTAGGTTAGGTTAGGTTAGGTTAGGTTAGGTTAGGTTAGGTTAGGTTAGGTTAGGTTAGGTTAGGTTAGGTTAGGTTAGGTTAGGTTAGGTTAGGTTAGGTTAGGTTAGGTTAGGTTAGGTTAGGTTAGGTTAGGTTAGGTTAGGTTAGGTTAGGTTAGGTTAGGTTAGGTTAGGTTAGGTTAGGTTAGGTTAGGTTAGGTTAGGTTAGGTTAGGTTAGGTTAGGTTAGGTTAGGTTAGGTTAGGTTAGGTTAGGTTAGGTTAGGTTAGGTTAGGTTAGGTTAGGTTAGGTTAGGTTAGGTTAGGTTAGGTTAGGTTAGGTTAGGTTAGGTTAGGTTAGGTTAGGTTAGGTTAGGTTAGGTTAGGTTAGGTTAGGTTAGGTTAGGTTAGGTTAGGTTAGGTTAGGTTAGGTTAGGTTAGGTTAGGTTAGGTTAGGTTAGGTTAGGTTAGGTTAGGTTAGGTTAGGTTAGGTTAGGTTAGGTTAGGTTAGGTTAGGTTAGGTTAGGTTAGGTTAGGTTAGGTTAGGTTAGGTTAGGTTAGGTTAGGTTAGGTTAGGTTAGGTTAGGTTAGGTTAGGTTAGGTTAGGTTAGGTTAGGTTAGGTTAGGTTAGGTTAGGTTAGGTTAGGTTAGGTTAGGTTAGGTTAGGTTAGGTTAGGTTAGGTTAGGTTAGGTTAGGTTAGGTTAGGTTAGGTTAGGTTAGGTTAGGTTAGGTTAGGTTAGGTTAGGTTAGGTTAGGTTAGGTTAGGTTAGGTTAGGTTAGGTTAGGTTAGGTTAGGTTAGGTTAGGTTAGGTTAGGTTAGGTTAGGTTAGGTTAGGTTAGGTTAGGTTAGGTTAGGTTAGGTTAGGTTAGGTTAGGTTAGGTTAGGTTAGGTTAGGTTAGGTTAGGTTAGGTTAGGTTAGGTTAGGTTAGGTTAGGTTAGGTTAGGTTAGGTTAGGTTAGGTTAGGTTAGGTTAGGTTAGGTTAGGTTAGGTTAGGTTAGGTTAGGTTAGGTTAGGTTAGGTTAGGTTAGGTTAGGTTAGGTTAGGTTAGGTTAGGTTAGGTTAGGTTAGGTTAGGTTAGGTTAGGTTAGGTTAGGTTAGGTTAGGTTAGGTTAGGTTAGGTTAGGTTAGGTTAGGTTAGGTTAGGTTAGGTTAGGTTAGGTTAGGTTAGGTTAGGTTAGGTTAGGTTAGGTTAGGTTAGGTTAGGTTAGGTTAGGTTAGGTTAGGTTAGGTTAGGTTAGGTTAGGTTAGGTTAGGTTAGGTTAGGTTAGGTTAGGTTAGGTTAGGTTAGGTTAGGTTAGGTTAGGTTAGGTTAGGTTAGGTTAGGTTAGGTTAGGTTAGGTTAGGTTAGGTTAGGTTAGGTTAGGTTAGGTTAGGTTAGGTTAGGTTAGGTTAGGTTAGGTTAGGTTAGGTTAGGTTAGGTTAGGTTAGGTTAGGTTAGGTTAGGTTAGGTTAGGTTAGGTTAGGTTAGGTTAGGTTAGGTTAGGTTAGGTTAGGTTAGGTTAGGTTAGGTTAGGTTAGGTTAGGTTAGGTTAGGTTAGGTTAGGTTAGGTTAGGTTAGGTTAGGTTAGGTTAGGTTAGGTTAGGTTAGGTTAGGTTAGGTTAGGTTAGGTTAGGTTAGGTTAGGTTAGGTTAGGTTAGGTTAGGTTAGGTTAGGTTAGGTTAGGTTAGGTTAGGTTAGGTTAGGTTAGGTTAGGTTAGGTTAGGTTAGGTTAGGTTAGGTTAGGTTAGGTTAGGTTAGGTTAGGTTAGGTTAGGTTAGGTTAGGTTAGGTTAGGTTAGGTTAGGTTAGGTTAGGTTAGGTTAGGTTAGGTTAGGTTAGGTTAGGTTAGGTTAGGTTAGGTTAGGTTAGGTTAGGTTAGGTTAGGTTAGGTTAGGTTAGGTTAGGTTAGGTTAGGTTAGGTTAGGTTAGGTTAGGTTAGGTTAGGTTAGGTTAGGTTAGGTTAGGTTAGGTTAGGTTAGGTTAGGTTAGGTTAGGTTAGGTTAGGTTAGGTTAGGTTAGGTTAGGTTAGGTTAGGTTAGGTTAGGTTAGGTTAGGTTAGGTTAGGTTAGGTTAGGTTAGGTTAGGTTAGGTTAGGTTAGGTTAGGTTAGGTTAGGTTAGGTTAGGTTAGGTTAGGTTAGGTTAGGTTAGGTTAGGTTAGGTTAGGTTAGGTTAGGTTAGGTTAGGTTAGGTTAGGTTAGGTTAGGTTAGGTTAGGTTAGGTTAGGTTAGGTTAGGTTAGGTTAGGTTAGGTTAGGTTAGGTTAGGTTAGGTTAGGTTAGGTTAGGTTAGGTTAGGTTAGGTTAGGTTAGGTTAGGTTAGGTTAGGTTAGGTTAGGTTAGGTTAGGTTAGGTTAGGTTAGGTTAGGTTAGGTTAGGTTAGGTTAGGTTAGGTTAGGTTAGGTTAGGTTAGGTTAGGTTAGGTTAGGTTAGGTTAGGTTAGGTTAGGTTAGGTTAGGTTAGGTTAGGTTAGGTTAGGTTAGGTTAGGTTAGGTTAGGTTAGGTTAGGTTAGGTTAGGTTAGGTTAGGTTAGGTTAGGTTAGGTTAGGTTAGGTTAGGTTAGGTTAGGTTAGGTTAGGTTAGGTTAGGTTAGGTTAGGTTAGGTTAGGTTAGGTTAGGTTAGGTTAGGTTAGGTTAGGTTAGGTTAGGTTAGGTTAGGTTAGGTTAGGTTAGGTTAGGTTAGGTTAGGTTAGGTTAGGTTAGGTTAGGTTAGGTTAGGTTAGGTTAGGTTAGGTTAGGTTAGGTTAGGTTAGGTTAGGTTAGGTTAGGTTAGGTTAGGTTAGGTTAGGTTAGGTTAGGTTAGGTTAGGTTAGGTTAGGTTAGGTTAGGTTAGGTTAGGTTAGGTTAGGTTAGGTTAGGTTAGGTTAGGTTAGGTTAGGTTAGGTTAGGTTAGGTTAGGTTAGGTTAGGTTAGGTTAGGTTAGGTTAGGTTAGGTTAGGTTAGGTTAGGTTAGGTTAGGTTAGGTTAGGTTAGGTTAGGTTAGGTTAGGTTAGGTTAGGTTAGGTTAGGTTAGGTTAGGTTAGGTTAGGTTAGGTTAGGTTAGGTTAGGTTAGGTTAGGTTAGGTTAGGTTAGGTTAGGTTAGGTTAGGTTAGGTTAGGTTAGGTTAGGTTAGGTTAGGTTAGGTTAGGTTAGGTTAGGTTAGGTTAGGTTAGGTTAGGTTAGGTTAGGTTAGGTTAGGTTAGGTTAGGTTAGGTTAGGTTAGGTTAGGTTAGGTTAGGTTAGGTTAGGTTAGGTTAGGTTAGGTTAGGTTAGGTTAGGTTAGGTTAGGTTAGGTTAGGTTAGGTTAGGTTAGGTTAGGTTAGGTTAGGTTAGGTTAGGTTAGGTTAGGTTAGGTTAGGTTAGGTTAGGTTAGGTTAGGTTAGGTTAGGTTAGGTTAGGTTAGGTTAGGTTAGGTTAGGTTAGGTTAGGTTAGGTTAGGTTAGGTTAGGTTAGGTTAGGTTAGGTTAGGTTAGGTTAGGTTAGGTTAGGTTAGGTTAGGTTAGGTTAGGTTAGGTTAGGTTAGGTTAGGTTAGGTTAGGTTAGGTTAGGTTAGGTTAGGTTAGGTTAGGTTAGGTTAGGTTAGGTTAGGTTAGGTTAGGTTAGGTTAGGTTAGGTTAGGTTAGGTTAGGTTAGGTTAGGTTAGGTTAGGTTAGGTTAGGTTAGGTTAGGTTAGGTTAGGTTAGGTTAGGTTAGGTTAGGTTAGGTTAGGTTAGGTTAGGTTAGGTTAGGTTAGGTTAGGTTAGGTTAGGTTAGGTTAGGTTAGGTTAGGTTAGGTTAGGTTAGGTTAGGTTAGGTTAGGTTAGGTTAGGTTAGGTTAGGTTAGGTTAGGTTAGGTTAGGTTAGGTTAGGTTAGGTTAGGTTAGGTTAGGTTAGGTTAGGTTAGGTTAGGTTAGGTTAGGTTAGGTTAGGTTAGGTTAGGTTAGGTTAGGTTAGGTTAGGTTAGGTTAGGTTAGGTTAGGTTAGGTTAGGTTAGGTTAGGTTAGGTTAGGTTAGGTTAGGTTAGGTTAGGTTAGGTTAGGTTAGGTTAGGTTAGGTTAGGTTAGGTTAGGTTAGGTTAGGTTAGGTTAGGTTAGGTTAGGTTAGGTTAGGTTAGGTTAGGTTAGGTTAGGTTAGGTTAGGTTAGGTTAGGTTAGGTTAGGTTAGGTTAGGTTAGGTTAGGTTAGGTTAGGTTAGGTTAGGTTAGGTTAGGTTAGGTTAGGTTAGGTTAGGTTAGGTTAGGTTAGGTTAGGTTAGGTTAGGTTAGGTTAGGTTAGGTTAGGTTAGGTTAGGTTAGGTTAGGTTAGGTTAGGTTAGGTTAGGTTAGGTTAGGTTAGGTTAGGTTAGGTTAGGTTAGGTTAGGTTAGGTTAGGTTAGGTTAGGTTAGGTTAGGTTAGGTTAGGTTAGGTTAGGTTAGGTTAGGTTAGGTTAGGTTAGGTTAGGTTAGGTTAGGTTAGGTTAGGTTAGGTTAGGTTAGGTTAGGTTAGGTTAGGTTAGGTTAGGTTAGGTTAGGTTAGGTTAGGTTAGGTTAGGTTAGGTTAGGTTAGGTTAGGTTAGGTTAGGTTAGGTTAGGTTAGGTTAGGTTAGGTTAGGTTAGGTTAGGTTAGGTTAGGTTAGGTTAGGTTAGGTTAGGTTAGGTTAGGTTAGGTTAGGTTAGGTTAGGTTAGGTTAGGTTAGGTTAGGTTAGGTTAGGTTAGGTTAGGTTAGGTTAGGTTAGGTTAGGTTAGGTTAGGTTAGGTTAGGTTAGGTTAGGTTAGGTTAGGTTAGGTTAGGTTAGGTTAGGTTAGGTTAGGTTAGGTTAGGTTAGGTTAGGTTAGGTTAGGTTAGGTTAGGTTAGGTTAGGTTAGGTTAGGTTAGGTTAGGTTAGGTTAGGTTAGGTTAGGTTAGGTTAGGTTAGGTTAGGTTAGGTTAGGTTAGGTTAGGTTAGGTTAGGTTAGGTTAGGTTAGGTTAGGTTAGGTTAGGTTAGGTTAGGTTAGGTTAGGTTAGGTTAGGTTAGGTTAGGTTAGGTTAGGTTAGGTTAGGTTAGGTTAGGTTAGGTTAGGTTAGGTTAGGTTAGGTTAGGTTAGGTTAGGTTAGGTTAGGTTAGGTTAGGTTAGGTTAGGTTAGGTTAGGTTAGGTTAGGTTAGGTTAGGTTAGGTTAGGTTAGGTTAGGTTAGGTTAGGTTAGGTTAGGTTAGGTTAGGTTAGGTTAGGTTAGGTTAGGTTAGGTTAGGTTAGGTTAGGTTAGGTTAGGTTAGGTTAGGTTAGGTTAGGTTAGGTTAGGTTAGGTTAGGTTAGGTTAGGTTAGGTTAGGTTAGGTTAGGTTAGGTTAGGTTAGGTTAGGTTAGGTTAGGTTAGGTTAGGTTAGGTTAGGTTAGGTTAGGTTAGGTTAGGTTAGGTTAGGTTAGGTTAGGTTAGGTTAGGTTAGGTTAGGTTAGGTTAGGTTAGGTTAGGTTAGGTTAGGTTAGGTTAGGTTAGGTTAGGTTAGGTTAGGTTAGGTTAGGTTAGGTTAGGTTAGGTTAGGTTAGGTTAGGTTAGGTTAGGTTAGGTTAGGTTAGGTTAGGTTAGGTTAGGTTAGGTTAGGTTAGGTTAGGTTAGGTTAGGTTAGGTTAGGTTAGGTTAGGTTAGGTTAGGTTAGGTTAGGTTAGGTTAGGTTAGGTTAGGTTAGGTTAGGTTAGGTTAGGTTAGGTTAGGTTAGGTTAGGTTAGGTTAGGTTAGGTTAGGTTAGGTTAGGTTAGGTTAGGTTAGGTTAGGTTAGGTTAGGTTAGGTTAGGTTAGGTTAGGTTAGGTTAGGTTAGGTTAGGTTAGGTTAGGTTAGGTTAGGTTAGGTTAGGTTAGGTTAGGTTAGGTTAGGTTAGGTTAGGTTAGGTTAGGTTAGGTTAGGTTAGGTTAGGTTAGGTTAGGTTAGGTTAGGTTAGGTTAGGTTAGGTTAGGTTAGGTTAGGTTAGGTTAGGTTAGGTTAGGTTAGGTTAGGTTAGGTTAGGTTAGGTTAGGTTAGGTTAGGTTAGGTTAGGTTAGGTTAGGTTAGGTTAGGTTAGGTTAGGTTAGGTTAGGTTAGGTTAGGTTAGGTTAGGTTAGGTTAGGTTAGGTTAGGTTAGGTTAGGTTAGGTTAGGTTAGGTTAGGTTAGGTTAGGTTAGGTTAGGTTAGGTTAGGTTAGGTTAGGTTAGGTTAGGTTAGGTTAGGTTAGGTTAGGTTAGGTTAGGTTAGGTTAGGTTAGGTTAGGTTAGGTTAGGTTAGGTTAGGTTAGGTTAGGTTAGGTTAGGTTAGGTTAGGTTAGGTTAGGTTAGGTTAGGTTAGGTTAGGTTAGGTTAGGTTAGGTTAGGTTAGGTTAGGTTAGGTTAGGTTAGGTTAGGTTAGGTTAGGTTAGGTTAGGTTAGGTTAGGTTAGGTTAGGTTAGGTTAGGTTAGGTTAGGTTAGGTTAGGTTAGGTTAGGTTAGGTTAGGTTAGGTTAGGTTAGGTTAGGTTAGGTTAGGTTAGGTTAGGTTAGGTTAGGTTAGGTTAGGTTAGGTTAGGTTAGGTTAGGTTAGGTTAGAGGTTAGGTTAGGTTAGGTTAGGTTAGGTTAGGTTAGGTTAGGTTAGGTTAGGTTAGGTTAGGTTAGGTTAGGTTAGGTTAGGTTAGGTTAGGTTAGGTTAGGTTAGGTTAGGTTAGGTTAGGTTAGGTTAGGTTAGGTTAGGTTAGGTTAGGTTAGGTTAGGTTAGGTTAGGTTAGGTTAGGTTAGGTTAGGTTAGGTTAGGTTAGGTTAGGTTAGGTTAGGTTAGGTTAGGTTAGGTTAGGTTAGGTTAGGTTAGGTTAGGTTAGGTTAGGTTAGGTTAGGTTAGGTTAGGTTAGGTTAGGTTAGGTTAGGTTAGGTTAGGTTAGGTTAGGTTAGGTTAGGTTAGGTTAGGTTAGGTTAGGTTAGGTTAGGTTAGGTTAGGTTAGGTTAGGTTAGGTTAGGTTAGGTTAGGTTAGGTTAGGTTAGGTTAGGTTAGGTTAGGTTAGGTTAGGTTAGGTTAGGTTAGGTTAGGTTAGGTTAGGTTAGGTTAGGTTAGGTTAGGTTAGGTTAGGTTAGGTTAGGTTAGGTTAGGTTAGGTTAGGTTAGGTTAGGTTAGGTTAGGTTAGGTTAGGTTAGGTTAGGTTAGGTTAGGTTAGGTTAGGTTAGGTTAGGTTAGGTTAGGTTAGG
>OY730183.1:7500-12500 GCA_963422495.1 Polyommatus iphigenia
TAACCTAACCTAACCTAACCTAACCTAACCTAACCTAACCTAACCTAACCTAACCTAACCTAACCTAACCTAACCTAACCTAACCTAACCTAACCTAACCTAACCTAACCTAACCTAACCTAACCTAACCTAACCTAACCTAACCTAACCTAACCTAACCTAACCTAACCTAACCTAACCTAACCTAACCTAACCTAACCTAACCTAACCTAACCTAACCTAACCTAACCTAACCTAACCTAACCTAACCTAACCTAACCTAACCTAACCTAACCTAACCTAACCTAACCTAACCTAACCTAACCTAACCTAACCTAACCTAACCTAACCTAACCTAACCTAACCTAACCTAACCTAACCTAACCTAACCTAACCTAACCTAACCTAACCTAACCTAACCTAACCTAACCTAACCTAACCTAACCTAACCTAACCTAACCTAACCTAACCTAACCTAACCTAACCTAACCTAACCTAACCTAACCTAACCTAACCTAACCTAACCTAACCTAACCTAACCTAACCTAACCTAACCTAACCTAACCTAACCTAACCTAACCTAACCTAACCTAACCTAACCTAACCTAACCTAACCTAACCTAACCTAACCTAACCTAACCTAACCTAACCTAACCTAACCTAACCTAACCTAACCTAACCTAACCTAACCTAACCTAACCTAACCTAACCTAACCTAACCTAACCTAACCTAACCTAACCTAACCTAACCTAACCTAACCTAACCTAACCTAACCTAACCTAACCTAACCTAACCTAACCTAACCTAACCTAACCTAACCTAACCTAACCTAACCTAACCTAACCTAACCTAACCTAACCTAACCTAACCTAACCTAACCTAACCTAACCTAACCTAACCTAACCTAACCTAACCTAACCTAACCTAACCTAACCTAACCTAACCTAACCTAACCTAACCTAACCTAACCTAACCTAACCTAACCTAACCTAACCTAACCTAACCTAACCTAACCTAACCTAACCTAACCTAACCTAACCTAACCTAACCTAACCTAACCTAACCTAACCTAACCTAACCTAACCTAACCTAACCTAACCTAACCTAACCTAACCTAACCTAACCTAACCTAACCTAACCTAACCTAACCTAACCTAACCTAACCTAACCTAACCTAACCTAACCTAACCTAACCTAACCTAACCTAACCTAACCTAACCTAACCTAACCTAACCTAACCTAACCTAACCTAACCTAACCTAACCTAACCTAACCTAACCTAACCTAACCTAACCTAACCTAACCTAACCTAACCTAACCTAACCTAACCTAACCTAACCTAACCTAACCTAACCTAACCTAACCTAACCTAACCTAACCTAACCTAACCTAACCTAACCTAACCAGTTCCGCTCCGACCGTGATCCGAGAAGCACGTATAATTGCGCGCTCCGTGCTTTAAAATCTGTTTACGCGGCCGAAAGTGTGTGATTGAGTTGAGTGATACATCATTCGACGGGGCTTAACAAGAGGAAAGCCACAGTGAAAACCGCGTGAAAATCCGACGCGTCCAGCCCGAAATAACGACGAAAAACCGGATTTTTCACCGTTTTTACACCTTGCGACGCGTGCGGCGCGCGATTTATCGTGACGACCCCCCGCTTTCTGGACACCAATAGACGCCCAAGACCTCTCTCCTACTGCTCCCAAAAAACCAGATTTTTCTGCCTTCTGGGTGAGGAGCAGTAGCCAAAAAACCGGAGGAGAAATTTGGAAGTGTGCGCGGGGAAGTGCGGGGGGAGAAAGCTACTACCACCACTCGAAGCGGAGCACCAGGGGCTACACATACCAATTTGCAGAACAAAAATCGGACTAGCGGTTCCCGAGAAAACTGTAATTAAAAAAGTGCCAAAACTTTGGACCCCTGTATTTAGTGATCTAAAGCGGCGACCCTAGACTTTTAAAATTTATTTGTGTGTGTTGTAACGAGGAGCCGCTGTGCAGAAATTTTGGTGTTTTTCCTGAGAGCGGTTCGGCTGGAAAAACGGAAAGACCCAAAAGTCTAGATCGTGTCCTAGGCGATCTGGATTCGCAGGGAACCCGAAGACCAGCACCAGGAGTCACCACCAGCAGCCGGGGGCCTGAGAGATACAGTTAAGTTTAGTTTTTTGACAAAAATAGATGTGAAAAGACACAAAAATTTTTAGAGTAAAGTTTAACCGACTTGCAAAAGTTCTAGAACTATAAGTTTTTGTGATAATATAGGTAAATTAACATAGAATAATAATCAGTAAGCCCCATTAGAATTAAGTTAATAGTTTAAGAGAAATTTAGATTTTTAAGAAAGGAGCTTAACTCCATACATAAAAAACACCTGGGCGGGCGCCACGCCCCCCGCTCAGGAATTCGAGAGATAGCAGCCAAAATATCATTTCTAGAAACGTGACACCAACTTTATAGGACTGGCCAAACCGTTTTACTTAGGGCTAAAAAAATATCATCTTATTCGGATCGGTGGAATTAGCACAATCGGCAAAATCCCAAAGTAAATCGTGACGTCACAATCTAACGTAAAACAGGGCTGCAAATGACGTTTTTCGCCGGTCAAAGAATATTTTTGTGATTAATTTATATGGTTTGACACTCACACTAAATATTTAAATATATACAAAATATAGATACTAAAATTTAATCAAAAATAGTTAACACATTACTAGGCACAAATTCGCAAATCGACATAAAAACTAATTAGAAACAGGTTAGAAAACACAAATAAAATTATTACATAATTTATAAATCCAGTATAAATAGTTAGAACAAAATACTACAAATATAAAACAGTAAATTCTGAGAAAATAGACACATAAACAACTCAAAACATCAGGTGCTTCCCAGCTCGTTTGTACACCGCATTCCATAAAGACGCCAACCCTACATTATCAGCTAGGGCGATCTAGCGCCCAAGAAAATAGGCTCCTCCCCATAGTCCGAGGCGTGAACGTCGTTTTTAATAACTAATATATTCATAAATTAAATACATTACATTAAAATACAATATTACTATAAATTCGGATTAATAATACAATTTAACAATTAAACTAGAAATAATAAATAATAATATATAGTAATTATAGTTAAAATCAATCAAAAATATCGGGTAAAAATTTATAATAAAAACAAAAATCCGGGTAACAACCCATATAGCCCTATTCTAATTGGTAGTAGTATCAGATAGTCAATTTAACAACCCATAACAATTTTAAGAAGTATTCAAAAAGTAAACTTTAACGCCCCGGACTATATTCAACAGGACATAGTTAGAAACACCATAAGTGCGAGCGGGACAAGTAGGGCTGACGCGCGCGATACCCGTCTCGCTCACTGCCCCGCCCACTAACGCGCTCAGTCAGGGCTGCGAAAAATTCCTGTGTCAACCCTAACAAATAAATTAAATAACAAAAGTAGGAAAAAAACATTTTGCAATATAAATAAACAACTAGATTGAATAAATCGCTATAAAATACAAATAATAGGAAAAACAGTAAACAAACATTTGAATCGATATTTAATAAAACAACAATAAAACAATAGCACTAATTAAATTAAATAAACATTATACCATAAATAGTTAAATATATATATTGAATATAAAACGTAAACTAGATAATTAAACACATATATTATAAACTCATATTAAAAGATATAGTAATACAATATTAATAACATTATTATTAAAATTTTAGCACAACAGGAAGTAAATAAAATTCAAAATTCCCATCAGGTTACTCCCGCTCATTGGTGGAGACAAATAATACATTCAAGCGTGTGGCAGCCCTGATACGCCCACTTGGCGTCAAGCGCTGTGTGTGGTCTGGTAGTCTAAGAGCCGCTGCCGGTAATTCTACGAAAAATAAAACGAATAATATTTTGGTTAAATAAACATAAATATAACTAAAACTAACTTTTTAATTAAAAATAAATATATAGCAAATAACATATAAGAAGTTCAATAAAAAATCAAAAATAATTATAAAACATTGAAGAAAAATATTAAATAAAAATAGAAAAAAACAAGGAAAATTAAATTCAGTAAAAAATAATTAATTAAAAATTAGCTACAAATTGTTTAAGAGTATTAAAAAATTAAAAATAAAAACAAAAATAAAAGAATAAATTCAAGAGAGCACCGGCTCTTTAACTATAAGAGATCGTACGGTGATAAGGAATAAACAGAGTTTTTGCTATTCAAAAATCATAGGCGCTTCATTTTCTGCATAATATAATCGAACTAAAAACTAGGACGTTGCTTTTAAAAATTAACAGGCGAAACATTATTTTATAAAATTGAAAGTTGCTTTAAATTAGTAGCACATCTTGACCGGCGAAATTCTTCATCTAACCGTTATAATCAGTACTTTAGACCAGTTCGCTTCCCTATTGGGGCGTCTGTTAGAATAGTGACTTGTATATATATTTTATGTTGTGACGTCTGTTTTTACAGTTTTAATATTTTAAAAAATTATTAATATACAATTATAGTAATTAGTTGACCGGTCGATCCCTATTGGGAAACCGTTTAGATTAAGTTAGCATAGTGACTAGGATACATATACTGTGACGTAAAGTTTTCTCTCTTTTATAACATATTGTTTTATCTATACATATATACTTTTAAATAGACAAATTGATCCCTATTGGACAACACATTATAGTATTAGTTTGACAATAAATAGACAAGTAGCCCACTATTGGGACTACTGAAATAGTAAGGTTGAAAGGACAAGACAACTAAATCTTGAAATAAGAAAGTCCCTTCGAAAAATAAATAGCAACAATATAAGCCGTAATTGAGTATTGCCATTTCAATCTGAAAGTTAAGCTTAACCTAGGACATTATTAAATTATAAATTAAAATTGAAACTTAAGAGCTAATATAGAACTAAATAAATACTGAATAAATAAATAAAGCCTATAAATAAAACAAATTTCTTCTAGTCACTAGTTAAATATATACAAACTT
>OY730183.1:17500-20000 GCA_963422495.1 Polyommatus iphigenia
AACCTAACCTAACCTAACCTAACCTAACCTAACCTAACCTAACCTAACCTAACCTAACCTAACCTAACCTAACCTAACCTAACCTAACCTAACCTAACCTAACCTAACCTAACCTAACCTAACCTAACCTAACCTAACCTAACCTAACCTAACCTAACCTAACCTAACCTAACCTAACCTAACCTAACCTAACCTAACCTAACCTAACCTAACCTAACCTAACCTAACCTAACCTAACCTAACCTAACCTAACCTAACCTAACCTAACCTAACCTAACCTAACCTAACCTAACCTAACCTAACCTAACCTAACCTAACCTAACCTAACCTAACCTAACCTAACCTAACCTAACCTAACCTAACCTAACCTAACCTAACCTAACCTAACCTAACCTAACCTAACCTAACCTAACCTAACCTAACCTAACCTAACCTAACCTAACCTAACCTAACCTAACCTAACCTAACCTAACCTAACCTAACCTAACCTAACCTAACCTAACCTAACCTAACCTAACCTAACCTAACCTAACCTAACCTAACCTAACCTAACCTAACCTAACCTAACCTAACCTAACCTAACCTAACCTAACCTAACCTAACCTAACCTAACCTAACCTAACCTAACCTAACCTAACCTAACCTAACCTAACCTAACCTAACCTAACCTAACCTAACCTAACCTAACCTAACCTAACCTAACCTAACCTAACCTAACCTAACCTAACCTAACCTAACCTAACCTAACCTAACCTAACCTAACCTAACCTAACCTAACCTAACCTAACCTAACCTAACCTAACCTAACCTAACCTAACCTAACCTAACCTAACCTAACCTAACCTTACCTAACCCAGAACGAATAACAAACTAAATTGAGTAAATCGTCATAAAAATATAATATAATAGATAAAACAGTAAACTAACAAAAAGTAATAATTTATTAAAACAATAGTATTAATTAAATTAGAGTAATAGAATACCACAAAACAGCTAAAAATCTTTTTGACATAAAACGTAAATTATACAACTAAATACCTATATTGTAAAACCATATTAAAATATACTGTATTAGTACATAAATAACAATACTACTTTAACTACAACGCAATTGGAAGTTAAGAAATATCAAAATTCCCATCAGGCTATTCCGCTCATTGAAAGATATAAATAATACACTTTTCCGCGTGGTAGCCCTGACACGCCCACGTTACGCCCTAATCACGTAACACTCCGTGTGCGGTCGAGGCGACTTAGTGGGTAAAGGAACGACGTAAAAACATTGCTATAAGATTCCAACAGGCGTTTTGATTTCCAAATTGAAGTAGCTTTTTCTTTTAAACAAAAAAGACTCGGGCTTAGAAAATAGTCAAAAAACCAAATAAACGTGAATAAACTTGCGACTGACATACTGTATTTTCGATTCGGCCGACGAGAAGCGTCCAAAAACTCGAAATAAAGATCGACGAAACGAGGTTTATAAAACCGAAATTAGAATAGGACCAGTTTGTCTCCTTTTGGAACAACTGCTAGTATATAGGACGTAAGGTATAACTGTGATAACGAAGGTCTTTAAGACTGAGTAACATACAATTAAGAACTGACCAAGTAATATAGACAATTAAATAAAACTTAAAAAATTAGCTTTAATTAGGGATCTTTATAACTCTATAGTATTGTTATAATTAAGTCTGGACGTATTAGACAGAATATCAACATATCTGGTATATCCGATAGTCTAGAGTAAGGATATTGACATTTCAAAACTTAAATATAATTATTTCGGCCCCTGCGAGAATTTATGAGCAACAAAATAAGACTGATTTGTGTTTTGCTCATAAAATCAATCGAATAACAAACCGAAAAATAATTATAGATCCTGACTAAACAACATCTATAATTAAATTAGTTCTATTATCATAGGTATAGTGACAAGTTAGTCCTTACTAGCTAATTATTATACACACTAACTATATTACAGACTGAAAATATACACATATTTACATAATATATTAGATTTAGGAGTTAGGACTATAGTATCATCACAGTTATAATTAGGATATAGACCGAGTGCATCATTTTTGGTGCATTCGTTAGGTTAAGGTTTTATCTTGACATATTTTATAATTTATAGACCGAGTGCACTATTTTTAGTGTACACGTTAAGATTAAGGTTTTTAATTGACAGACGGACTGAAATAGAAAATATTATTAGTAGAAAACCGGAGTCCCTGTGAAAAAGAAAAAGCAACAAAAATCTGCGTGATCGCGTTCTGCTTTTGAAATATAAAAGTTTACGTTAGTCATCAAATTTACATATTAAACATTTTTAAAACTTTATAAAAACCTTAAACCTAGTCAAATCTATTTATTAATTTTATTTTTTCTTTTACAATTTTACAAATATATACAATTTTAAAACTTGACGCGTTCCCCCTTACTAAATTAAAATGGCAACGGTGCGTACACCGGGTGGCCAAGCAGTGCCCCAAGCCCAAAA
>OY730183.1:30000-35000 GCA_963422495.1 Polyommatus iphigenia
GAGTCCCTGTGAAAAAGAAAAAGCAACAAAAATCTGCGTGATCGCGTTCTGCTTTTGAAATATAAAAGTTTACGTTAGTCATCAAATTTACATATTAAACATTTTTAAAACTTTATAAAAACCTTAAACCTAGTCAAATCTATTTATTAATTTTATTTTTTCTTTTACAATTTTACAAATATATACAATTTTAAAACTTGACGCGTTCCCCCTTACTAAATTAAAATGGCAACGGTGCGTACACCGGGTGGCCAAGCAGTGCCCCAAGCCCAAAAACCAGCAAATAGACCTTCGCTTAACAGCCCGCAACACAGCCCGGCTTCAAAAACCTTCAGTATTGATAGTAACGATGACTCGGATGATATTAGTTCTATATTAATGGACACGATAAGACTGACGAAGCACTCTACAAGCCTGCTAAACCAGACTAGGAACATGAAGGGGGAGTTAAAGTCTGGTTTAGCAGAAAACTTGAAGAGTATACAGAATAGGATAGGAAAAGCCCTCGAATCTAATAAAAAGAGAGGAAAAGTGACGAAAGAAGAAGAAAAAATGACGAAGGACTTAGGAGTTCAGTGTGATAGGGAAGTCAAGAGTAGAAGCTGTGACTGTGAATGCAGGGCGCTTATCCAAGAAATGTACGATAAGCTTAAAGGTAACCTACAGTGCTTGGGAACCAAGCTGAGGAATAAGATCTCAGCTTGACTCCCAAACAGTTAGGGTAGAGGAAGTAGGAATGGCTAGGGCTAACAGAAAACGAAAAACAACTTAAAAGGTGCTATGGAGGAGTGGGAGGCCAGGGCCCCGGCCGAGCCGCGAACCGCTACGTATGCGGAGGTGGCGCGCTGCGGGAGTCAATCCCCGCAGCCCGCCGCCCCCGCACCGGCAGCCGGTAAGCGACAGCCAAAGCCCAAGACCCTCCACTCCCTTGTAGTTACCGACAAGGAGAATTTCATGTCGACGACCGACATTGTTTCGGAAGTAGGGAAGATAATAGAGCCCACCAAGGAAGGTATTAAAATAGATAGGATAAGAAGAGCGAAGGGTCGTAAAGTTATAATAGGTTTTAGCGATAAAAAAGAAAGAGACAGAATAAAGGAGAAGATAGAGAGTAGTGAGAGCAATTTCAACGTAGAGACTATAGCTAATAAAAACCCGCAGGTGGTGCTGTATGGGGTGCTTAAGTCGACAACGGATGATGAGATATTTTATGCCATCAGAAACCAAAATAAGCACCTCCAACCACTGCCACCTCCGGGAGTTATGTATAACCTAGAAGTAAAGTATAGGCGAAGGGGAAGAGACCAAGCGACTGACCATGTAGTGTGTACGTTGTCCCCTCAGCTGTGGCAAACATTTACAGCAGCCGGATATGTTTATATAGGTATGCAGCGAGTGCGTGTCGCCGACCAGTCCCCCCTCATACAGTGCTCGCGCTGTTTAGGGTACGGACATGGGAGGCGACATTGCAATAGCGAATCCGAATCCGAGAAGTGTAGCCACTGCGGAGGGGACCATCGTAAGTTTGAGTGCGATAAATTGGAGGAAAAACCGCACTGTATTAACTGTGAAAAGGATGGCTGTAAAGACACCAAGCACGATGCGTTCAGCGCGGAGTGTCCGGTGCGAATGAGGTGGGATGCAATAGCACGGGCAACAGTTGCGTACGATCCAGATGACCAATAGCATTGACAATCCATAATTCATCACATAATAATAATATAATATAAATAATTTAAAATAAGTATGTATCATAAATAAGTATAGAATATATATATTATGTCAGGAATGCAACTTGGAAACCCCTTAAACTGAGTTTAAGGGATCCAAAAACGCAGTGTATAATTTATTATATTGTAATAATGATATATATAACTATGTATGAAAAAAAAAAAAAAAAAAAAAAAACTTGTCATATATATGGTTATACTAAAAAATAACAGAGCATATATGGACTAAGTATAAAAATATAATTAAAAATAGAAATCATTATAATGTATATAAACAGCGAGACACTAAATATGTATTGTAGTATTTTATTATAAAATAGAGAAACAGGAAAACGAAATTTTAATATACCACTATAGAATATAAGATATTATGTATAACATGTTATAAATGTAAATGGATTGTCACTGCTGTTGGCCAAATGCAGCAACTTGATGCATCCCACTCACTTGCAAGGAACTATTTATTGAATAAATATTTTAAGCAAAATAATTCGCAACGAATACCCCGCGCTGAGCGTAGTGTATTGGTAACATAAATGTACATAACATATTAGAAAGATAAATTGTAAAATGGAAGAAAAGTACAGTACTAAAAGGTAAAAATAATTGTAAAACAAAATAAAAATTGAAACAAAATGTGTAGAAATAGTAAATAAAATTAAGAATGCTAATAAAAATAAATAAGAAAAATGTGAAATATACTAAAAATAGAAATACGTAAAAGACATGTGATACTTACAAGAGAAGCAAAAATGTAAAAAAGTAAGCAGTCAGGAACAAGTACAACCGTATAATAATTATAAATTGTAAATACTATAGTATATACCCTTGTATAAAACATAAACAAGTACCCAGATACAACGAAACATGTAAAAAATTGGCTCTTCCCTTTGGAAGGGGGAACAAGTGGTCCCGTAGTAGGGGCCGTATATATTAAAAAAAAAAAAAAAAAAACCTAACCTAACCTAACCTAACCTAACCTAACCTAACCTAACCTAACCTAACCTAACCTAACCTAACCTAACCTAACCTAACCTAACCTAACCTAACCTAACCTAACCTAACCTAACCTAACCTAACCTAACCTAACCTAACCTAACCTAACCTAACCTAACCTAACCTAACCTAACCTAACCTAACCTAACCTAACCTAACCTAACCTAACCTAACCTAACCTAACCTAACCTAACCTAACCTAACCTAACCTAACCTAACCTAACCTAACCTAACCTAACCTAACCTAACCTAACCTAACCTAACCTAACCTAACCTAACCTAACCTAACCTAACCTAACCTAACCTAACCTAACCTAACCTAACCTAACCTAACCTAACCTAACCTAACCTAACCTAACCTAACCTAACCTAACCTAACCTAACCTAACCTAACCTAACCTAACCTAACCTAACCTAACCTAACCTAACCTAACCTAACCTAACCTAACCTAACCTAACCTAACCTAACCTAACCTAACCTAACCTAACCTAACCTAACCTAACCTAACCTTACCTAACCCAGAACGAATAACAAACTAAATTGAGTAAATCGTCATAAAAATATAATATAATAGATAAAACAGTAAACTAACAAAAAGTAATAATTTATTAAAACAATAGTATTAATTAAATTAGAGTAATAGAATACCACAAAACAGCTAAAAATCTTTTTGACATAAAACGTAAATTATACAACTAAATACCTATATTGTAAAACCATATTAAAATATACTGTATTAGTACATAAATAACAATACTACTTTAACTACAACGCAATTGGAAGTTAAGAAATATCAAAATTCCCATCAGGCTATTCCGCTCATTGAAAGATATAAATAATACACTTTTCCGCGTGGTAGCCCTGACACGCCCACGTTACGCCCTAATCACGTAACACTCCGTGTGCGGTCGAGGCGACTTAGTGGGTAAAGGAACGACGTAAAAACATTGCTATAAGATTCCAACAGGCGTTTTGATTTCCAAATTGAAGTAGCTTTTTCTTTTAAACAAAAAAGACTCGGGCTTAGAAAATAGTCAAAAAACCAAATAAACGTGAATAAACTTGCGACTGACATACTGTATTTTCGATTCGGCCGACGAGAAGCGTCCAAAAACTCGAAATAAAGATCGACGAAACGAGGTTTATAAAACCGAAATTAGAATAGGACCAGTTTGTCTCCTTTTGGAACAACTGCTAGTATATAGGACGTAAGGTATAACTGTGATAACGAAGGTCTTTAAGACTGAGTAACATACAATTAAGAACTGACCAAGTAATATAGACAATTAAATAAAACTTAAAAAATTAGCTTTAATTAGGGATCTTTATAACTCTATAGTATTGTTATAATTAAGTCTGGACGTATTAGACAGAATATCAACATATCTGGTATATCCGATAGTCTAGAGTAAGGATATTGACATTTCAAAACTTAAATATAATTATTTCGGCCCCTGCGAGAATTTATGAGCAACAAAATAAGACTGATTTGTGTTTTGCTCATAAAATCAATCGAATAACAAACCGAAAAATAATTATAGATCCTGACTAAACAACATCTATAATTAAATTAGTTCTATTATCATAGGTATAGTGACAAGTTAGTCCTTACTAGCTAATTATTATACACACTAACTATATTACAGACTGAAAATATACACATATTTACATAATATATTAGATTTAGGAGTTAGGACTATAGTATCATCACAGTTATAATTAGGATATAGACCGAGTGCATCATTTTTGGTGCATTCGTTAGGTTAAGGTTTTATCTTGACATATTTTATAATTTATAGACCGAGTGCACTATTTTTAGTGTACACGTTAAGATTAAGGTTTTTAATTGACAGACGGACTGAAATAGAAAATATTATTAGTAGAAAACCGGAGTCCCTGTGAAAAAGAAAAAGCAACAAAAATCTGCGTGATCGCGTTCTGCTTTTGAAATATAAAAGTTTACGTTAGTCATCAAATTTACATATTAAACATTTTTAAAACTTTATAAAAACCTTAAACCTAGTCAAATCTATTTATTAATTTTATTTTTTCTTTTACAATTTTACAAATATATACAATTTTAAAACTTGACGCGTTCCCCCTTACTAAATTAAAATGGCAACGGTGCGTACACCGGGTGGCCAAGCAGTGCCCCAAGCCCAAAAACCAGCAAATAGACCTTCGCTTAACAGCCCGCAACACAGCCCGGCTTCAAAAACCTTCAGTATTGATAGTAACGATGACTCGGATGATATTAGTTCTATATTAATGGA
>OY730183.1:55000-75000 GCA_963422495.1 Polyommatus iphigenia
TGCACTATTTTTAGTGTACACGTTAAGATTAAGGTTTTTAATTGACAGACGGACTGAAATAGAAAATATTATTAGTAGAAAACCGGAGTCCCTGTGAAAAAGAAAAAGCAACAAAAATCTGCGTGATCGCGTTCTGCTTTTGAAATATAAAAGTTTACGTTAGTCATCAAATTTACATATTAAACATTTTTAAAACTTTATAAAAACCTTAAACCTAGTCAAATCTATTTATTAATTTTATTTTTTCTTTTACAATTTTACAAATATATACAATTTTAAAACTTGACGCGTTCCCCCTTACTAAATTAAAATGGCAACGGTGCGTACACCGGGTGGCCAAGCAGTGCCCCAAGCCCAAAAACCAGCAAATAGACCTTCGCTTAACAGCCCGCAACACAGCCCGGCTTCAAAAACCTTCAGTATTGATAGTAACGATGACTCGGATGATATTAGTTCTATATTAATGGACACGATAAGACTGACGAAGCACTCTACAAGCCTGCTAAACCAGACTAGGAACATGAAGGGGGAGTTAAAGTCTGGTTTAGCAGAAAACTTGAAGAGTATACAGAATAGGATAGGAAAAGCCCTCGAATCTAATAAAAAGAGAGGAAAAGTGACGAAAGAAGAAGAAAAAATGACGAAGGACTTAGGAGTTCAGTGTGATAGGGAAGTCAAGAGTAGAAGCTGTGACTGTGAATGCAGGGCGCTTATCCAAGAAATGTACGATAAGCTTAAAGGTAACCTACAGTGCTTGGGAACCAAGCTGAGGGATGAAATAAGATCTCAGCTTGACTCCCAAACAGTTAGGGTAGAGGAAGTAGGAATGGCTAGGGCTAACTTAATAATTGAGAAAACGAAAAACAACTTAAAAGGTGCTATGGAGGAGTGGGAGGCCAGGGCCCCGGCCGAGCCGCGAACCGCTACGTATGCGGAGGTGGCGCGCTGCGGGAGTCAATCCCCGCAGCCCGCCGCCCCCGCACCGGCAGCCGGTAAGCGACAGCCAAAGCCCAAGACCCTCCACTCCCTTGTAGTTACCGACAAGGAGAATTTCATGTCGACGACCGACATTGTTTCGGAAGTAGGGAAGATAATAGAGCCCACCAAGGAAGGTATTGTTTCGGAAGTAGGGAAGATAATAGAGCCCACCAAGGAAGGTATTAAAATAGATAGGATAAGAAGAGCGAAGGGTCGTAAAGTTATAATAGGTTTTAGCGATAAAAAAGAAAGAGACAGAATAAAGGAGAAGATAGAGAGTAGTGAGAGCAATTTCAACGTAGAGACTATAGCTAATAAAAACCCGCAGGTGGTGCTGTATGGGGTGCTTAAGTCGACAACGGATGATGAGATATTTTATGCCATCAGAAACCAAAATAAGCACCTCCAACCACTGCCACCTCCGGGAGTTATGTATAACCTAGAAGTAAAGTATAGGCGAAGGGGAAGAGACCAAGCGACTGACCATGTAGTGTGTACGTTGTCCCCTCAGCTGTGGCAAACATTTACAGCAGCCGGATATGTTTATATAGGTATGCAGCGAGTGCGTGTCGCCGACCAGTCCCCCCTCATACAGTGCTCGCGCTGTTTAGGGTACGGACATGGGAGGCGACATTGCAATAGCGAATCCGAATCCGAGAAGTGTAGCCACTGCGGAGGGGACCATCGTAAGTTTGAGTGCGATAAATTGGAGGAAAAACCGCACTGTATTAACTGTGAAAAGGATGGCTGTAAAGACACCAAGCACGATGCGTTCAGCGCGGAGTGTCCGGTGCGAATGAGGTGGGATGCAATAGCACGGGCAACAGTTGCGTACGATCCAGATGACCAATAGCATTGACAATCCATAATTCATCACATAATAATAATATAATATAAATAATTTAAAATAAGTATGTATCATAAATAAGTATAGAATATATATATTATGTCAGGAATGCAACTTGGAAACCCCTTAAACTGAGTTTAAGGGATCCAAAAACGCAGTGTATAATTTATTATATTGTAATAATGATATATATAACTATGTATGAAAAAAAAAAAAAAAAAAAAAAAACTTGTCATATATATGGTTATACTAAAAAATAACAGAGCATATATGGACTAAGTATAAAAATATAATTAAAAATAGAAATCATTATAATGTATATAAACAGCGAGACACTAAATATGTATTGTAGTATTTTATTATAAAATAGAGAAACAGGAAAACGAAATTTTAATATACCACTATAGAATATAAGATATTATGTATAACATGTTATAAATGTAAATGGATTGTCACTGCTGTTGGCCAAATGCAGCAACTTGATGCATCCCACTCACTTGCAAGGAACTATTTATTGAATAAATATTTTAAGCAAAATAATTCGCAACGAATACCCCGCGCTGAGCGTAGTGTATTGGTAACATAAATGTACATAACATATTAGAAAGATAAATTGTAAAATGGAAGAAAAGTACAGTACTAAAAGGTAAAAATAATTGTAAAACAAAATAAAAATTGAAACAAAATGTGTAGAAATAGTAAATAAAATTAAGAATGCTAATAAAAATAAATAAGAAAATACGTAAAAGACATGTGATACTTACAAGAGAAGCAAAAATGTAAAAAAGTAAGCAGTCAGGAACAAGTACAACCGTATAATAATTATAAATTGTAAATACTATAGTATATACCCTTGTATAAAACATAAACAAGTACCCAGATACAACGAAACATGTAAAAAATTGGCTCTTCCCTTTGGAAGGGGGAACAAGTGGTCCCGTAGTAGGGGCCGTATATATTAAAAAAAAAAAAAAAAAAACCTAACCTAACCTAACCTAACCTAACCTAACCTAACCTAACCTAACCTAACCTAACCTAACCTAACCTAACCTAACCTAACCTAACCTAACCTAACCTAACCTAACCTAACCTAACCTAACCTAACCTAACCTAACCTAACCTAACCTAACCTAACCTAACCTAACCTAACCTAACCTAACCTAACCTAACCTAACCTAACCTAACCTAACCTAACCTAACCTAACCTAACCTAACCTAACCTAACCTAACCTAACCTAACCTAACGTAACGTAACGTAACGTAACCTAACCTAACCTAACCTAACCTAACCTAACCTAACCTAACCTAACCTAACCTAACCTAACCTAACCTAACCTAACCTAACCTAACCTAACCTAACCTAACCTAACCTAACCTAACCTAACCTAACCTAACCTAACCTAACCTAACCTAACCTAACCTAACCTAACCTAACCTAACCTAACCTAACCTAACCTAACCTAACCTAACCTAACCTAACCTAACCTAACCTAACCTAACCTAACCTAACCTAACCTAACCTAACCTAACCTAACCTAACCTAACCTAACCTAACCTAACCTAACCTAACCTAACCTAACCTAACCTAACCTAACCTAACCTAACCTAACCTAACCTAACCTAACCTAACCTAACCTAACCTAACCTAACCTAACCTAACCTAACCTAACCTAACCTAACCTAACCTAACCTAACCTAACCTAACCTAACCTAACCTAACCTAACCTAACCTAACCTAACCTAACCTAACCTAACCTAACCTAACCTAACCTAACCTAACCTAACCTAACCTAACCTAACCTAACCTAACCTAACCTAACCTAACCTTACCTAACCCAGAACGAATAACAAACTAAATTGAGTAAATCGTCATAAAAATATAATATAATAGATAAAACAGTAAACTAACAAAAAGTAATAATTTATTAAAACAATAGTATTAATTAAATTAGAGTAATAGAATACCACAAAACAGCTAAAAATCTTTTTGACATAAAACGTAAATTATACAACTAAATACCTATATTGTAAAACCATATTAAAATATACTGTATTAGTACATAAATAACAATACTACTTTAACTACAACGCAATTGGAAGTTAAGAAATATCAAAATTCCCATCAGGCTATTCCGCTCATTGAAAGATATAAATAATACACTTTTCCGCGTGGTAGCCCTGACACGCCCACGTTACGCCCTAATCACGTAACACTCCGTGTGCGGTCGAGGCGACTTAGTGGGTAAAGGAACGACGTAAAAACATTGCTATAAGATTCCAACAGGCGTTTTGATTTCCAAATTGAAGTAGCTTTTTCTTTTAAACAAAAAAGACTCGGGCTTAGAAAATAGTCAAAAAACCAAATAAACGTGAATAAACTTGCGACTGACATACTGTATTTTCGATTCGGCCGACGAGAAGCGTCCAAAAACTCGAAATAAAGATCGACGAAACGAGGTTTATAAAACCGAAATTAGAATAGGACCAGTTTGTCTCCTTTTGGAACAACTGCTAGTATATAGGACGTAAGGTATAACTGTGATAACGAAGGTCTTTAAGACTGAGTAACATACAATTAAGAACTGACCAAGTAATATAGACAATTAAATAAAACTTAAAAAATTAGCTTTAATTAGGGATCTTTATAACTCTATAGTATTGTTATAATTAAGTCTGGACGTATTAGACAGAATATCAACATATCTGGTATATCCGATAGTCTAGAGTAAGGATATTGACATTTCAAAACTTAAATATAATTATTTCGGCCCCTGCGAGAATTTATGAGCAACAAAATAAGACTGATTTGTGTTTTGCTCATAAAATCAATCGAATAACAAACCGAAAAATAATTATAGATCCTGACTAAACAACATCTATAATTAAATTAGTTCTATTATCATAGGTATAGTGACAAGTTAGTCCTTACTAGCTAATTATTATACACACTAACTATATTACAGACTGAAAATATACACATATTTACATAATATATTAGATTTAGGAGTTAGGACTATAGTAT
This sequence comes from Polyommatus iphigenia, assembly GCA_963422495.1. NCBI lineage: Eukaryota > Metazoa > Arthropoda > Insecta > Lepidoptera > Lycaenidae > Polyommatus > Polyommatus iphigenia. The sequence goes on from OY730183.1 coordinate 59,848, forward strand.
CATCACAGTTATAATTAGGATATAGACCGAGTGCATCATTTTTGGTGCATTCGTTAGGTTAAGGTTTTATCTTGACATATTTTATAATTTATAGACCGAGTGCACTATTTTTAGTGTACACGTTAAGATTAAGGTTTTTAATTGACAGACGGACTGAAATAGAAAATATTATTAGTAGAAAACCGGAGTCCCTGTGAAAAAGAAAAAGCAACAAAAATCTGCGTGATCGCGTTCTGCTTTTGAAATATAAAAGTTTACGTTAGTCATCAAATTTACATATTAAACATTTTTAAAACTTTATAAAAACCTTAAACCTAGTCAAATCTATTTATTAATTTTATTTTTTCTTTTACAATTTTACAAATATATACAATTTTAAAACTTGACGCGTTCCCCCTTACTAAATTAAAATGGCAACGGTGCGTACACCGGGTGGCCAAGCAGTGCCCCAAGCCCAAAAACCAGCAAATAGACCTTCGCTTAACAGCCCGCAACACAGCCCGGCTTCAAAAACCTTCAGTATTGATAGTAACGATGACTCGGATGATATTAGTTCTATATTAATGGACACGATAAGACTGACGAAGCACTCTACAAGCCTGCTAAACCAGACTAGGAACATGAAGGGGGAGTTAAAGTCTGGTTTAGCAGAAAACTTGAAGAGTATACAGAATAGGATAGGAAAAGCCCTCGAATCTAATAAAAAGAGAGGAAAAGTGACGAAAGAAGAAGAAAAAATGACGAAGGACTTAGGAGTTCAGTGTGATAGGGAAGTCAAGAGTAGAAGCTGTGACTGTGAATGCAGGGCGCTTATCCAAGAAATGTACGATAAGCTTAAAGGTAACCTACAGTGCTTGGGAACCAAGCTGAGGGATGAAATAAGATCTCAGCTTGACTCCCAAACAGTTAGGGTAGAGGAAGTAGGAATGGCTAGGGCTAACTTAATAATTGAGAAAACGAAAAACAACTTAAAAGGTGCTATGGAGGAGTGGGAGGCCAGGGCCCCGGCCGAGCCGCGAACCGCTACGTATGCGGAGGTGGCGCGCTGCGGGAGTCAATCCCCGCAGCCCGCCGCCCCCGCACCGGCAGCCGGTAAGCGACAGCCAAAGCCCAAGACCCTCCACTCCCTTGTAGTTACCGACAAGGAGAATTTCATGTCGACGACCGACATTGTTTCGGAAGTAGGGAAGATAATAGAGCCCACCAAGGAAGGTATTAAAATAGATAGGATAAGAAGAGCGAAGGGTCGTAAAGTTATAATAGGTTTTAGCGATAAAAAAGAAAGAGACAGAATAAAGGAGAAGATAGAGAGTAGTGAGAGCAATTTCAACGTAGAGACTATAGCTAATAAAAACCCGCAGGTGGTGCTGTATGGGGTGCTTAAGTCGACAACGGATGATGAGATATTTTATGCCATCAGAAACCAAAATAAGCACCTCCAACCACTGCCACCTCCGGGAGTTATGTATAACCTAGAAGTAAAGTATAGGCGAAGGGGAAGAGACCAAGCGACTGACCATGTAGTGTGTACGTTGTCCCCTCAGCTGTGGCAAACATTTACAGCAGCCGGATATGTTTATATAGGTATGCAGCGAGTGCGTGTCGCCGACCAGTCCCCCCTCATACAGTGCTCGCGCTGTTTAGGGTACGGACATGGGAGGCGACATTGCAATAGCGAATCCGAATCCGAGAAGTGTAGCCACTGCGGAGGGGACCATCGTAAGTTTGAGTGCGATAAATTGGAGGAAAAACCGCACTGTATTAACTGTGAAAAGGATGGCTGTAAAGACACCAAGCACGATGCGTTCAGCGCGGAGTGTCCGGTGCGAATGAGGTGGGATGCAATAGCACGGGCAACAGTTGCGTACGATCCAGATGACCAATAGCATTGACAATCCATAATTCATCACATAATAATAATATAATATAAATAATTTAAAATAAGTATGTATCATAAATAAGTATAGAATATATATATTATGTCAGGAATGCAACTTGGAAACCCCTTAAACTGAGTTTAAGGGATCCAAAAACGCAGTGTATAATTTATTATATTGTAATAATGATATATATAACTATGTATGAAAAAAAAAAAAAAAAAAAAAAACTTGTCATATATATGGTTATACTAAAAAATAACAGAGCATATATGGACTAAGTATAAAAATATAATTAAAAATAGAAATCATTATAATGTATATAAACAGCGAGACACTAAATATGTATTGTAGTATTTTATTATAAAATAGAGAAACAGGAAAACGAAATTTTAATATACCACTATAGAATATAAGATATTATGTATAACATGTTATAAATGTAAATGGATTGTCACTGCTGTTGGCCAAATGCAGCAACTTGATGCATCCCACTCACTTGCAAGGAACTATTTATTGAATAAATATTTTAAGCAAAATAATTCGCAACGAATACCCCGCGCTGAGCGTAGTGTATTGGTAACATAAATGTACATAACATATTAGAAAGATAAATTGTAAAATGGAAGAAAAGTACAGTACTAAAAGGTAAAAATAATTGTAAAACAAAATAAAAATTGAAACAAAATGTGTAGAAATAGTAAATAAAATTAAGAATGCTAATAAAAATAAATAAGAAAAATGTGAAATATACTAAAAATAGAAATACGTAAAAGACATGTGATACTTACAAGAGAAGCAAAAATGTAAAAAAGTAAGCAGTCAGGAACAAGTACAACCGTATAATAATTATAAATTGTAAATACTATAGTATATACCCTTGTATAAAACATAAACAAGTACCCAGATACAACGAAACATGTAAAAAATTGGCTCTTCCCTTTGGAAGGGGGAACAAGTGGTCCCGTAGTAGGGGCCGTATATATTAAAAAAAAAAAAAAAAAAAACCTAACCTAACCTAACCTAACCTAACCTAACCTAACCTAACCTAACCTAACCTAACCTAACCTAACCTAACCTAACCTAACCTAACCTAACCTAACCTAACCTAACCTAACCTAACCTAACCTAACCTAACCTAACCTAACCTAACCTAACCTAACCTAACGTAACGTAACGTAACCTAACCTAACCTAACCTAACCTAACCTAACCTAACCTAACCTAACCTAACCTAACCTAACCTAACCTAACCTAACCTAACCTAACCTAACCTAACCTAACCTAACCTAACCTAACCTAACCTAACCTAACCTAACCTAACCTAACCTAACCTAACCTAACCTAACCTAACCTAACCTAACCTAACCTAACCTAACCTAACCTAACCTAACCTAACCTAACCTAACCTAACCTAACCTAACCTAACCTAACCTAACCTAACCTAACCTAACCTAACCTAACCTAACCTAACCTAACCTAACCTAACCTAACCTAACCTAACCTAACCTAACCTAACCTAACCTAACCTAACCTAACCTAACCTAACCTAACCTAACCTAACCTAACCTAACCTAACCTAACCTAACCTAACCTAACCTAACCTAACCTAACCTAACCTAACCTAACCTAACCTAACCTAACCTAACCTAACCTAACCTAACCTAACCTAACCTAACCTAACCTAACCTAACCTAACCTAACCTAACCTAACCTAACCTAACCTAACCTAACCTAACCTAACCTAACCTAACCTAACCTAACCTAACCTAACCTAACCTAACCTAACCTAACCTAACCTAACCTAACCTAACCTAACCTAACCTAACCTAACCTAACCTAACCTAACCTAACCTAACCTAACCTTACCTAACCCAGAACGAATAACAAACTAAATTGAGTAAATCGTCATAAAAATATAATATAATAGATAAAACAGTAAACTAACAAAAAGTAATAATTTATTAAAACAATAGTATTAATTAAATTAGAGTAATAGAATACCACAAAACAGCTAAAAATCTTTTTGACATAAAACGTAAATTATACAACTAAATACCTATATTGTAAAACCATATTAAAATATACTGTATTAGTACATAAATAACAATACTACTTTAACTACAACGCAATTGGAAGTTAAGAAATATCAAAATTCCCATCAGGCTATTCCGCTCATTGAAAGATATAAATAATACACTTTTCCGCGTGGTAGCCCTGACACGCCCACGTTACGCCCTAATCACGTAACACTCCGTGTGCGGTCGAGGCGACTTAGTGGGTAAAGGAACGACGTAAAAACATTGCTATAAGATTCCAACAGGCGTTTTGATTTCCAAATTGAAGTAGCTTTTTCTTTTAAACAAAAAAGACTCGGGCTTAGAAAATAGTCAAAAAACCAAATAAACGTGAATAAACTTGCGACTGACATACTGTATTTTCGATTCGGCCGACGAGAAGCGTCCAAAAACTCGAAATAAAGATCGACGAAACGAGGTTTATAAAACCGAAATTAGAATAGGACCAGTTTGTCTCCTTTTGGAACAACTGCTAGTATATAGGACGTAAGGTATAACTGTGATAACGAAGGTCTTTAAGACTGAGTAACATACAATTAAGAACTGACCAAGTAATATAGACAATTAAATAAAACTTAAAAAATTAGCTTTAATTAGGGATCTTTATAACTCTATAGTATTGTTATAATTAAGTCTGGACGTATTAGACAGAATATCAACATATCTGGTATATCCGATAGTCTAGAGTAAGGATATTGACATTTCAAAACTTAAATATAATTATTTCGGCCCCTGCGAGAATTTATGAGCAACAAAATAAGACTGATTTGTGTTTTGCTCATAAAATCAATCGAATAACAAACCGAAAAATAATTATAGATCCTGACTAAACAACATCTATAATTAAATTAGTTCTATTATCATAGGTATAGTGACAAGTTAGTCCTTACTAGCTAATTATTATACACACTAACTATATTACAGACTGAAAATATACACATATTTACATAATATATTAGATTTAGGAGTTAGGACTATAGTATCATCACAGTTATAATTAGGATATAGACCGAGTGCATCATTTTTGGTGCATTCGTTAGGTTAAGGTTTTACCTTGACATATTTTATAATTTATAGACCGAGTGCACTATTTTTAGTGTACACGTTAAGATTAAGGTTTTTAATTGACAGACGGACTGAAATAGAAAATATTATTAGTAGAAAACCGGAGTCCCTGTGAAAAAGAAAAAGCAACAAAAATCTGCGTGATCGCGTTCTGCTTTTGAAATATAAAAGTTTACGTTAGTCATCAAATTTACATATTAAACATTTTTAAAACTTTATAAAAACCTTAAACCTAGTCAAATCTATTTATTAATTTTATTTTTTCTTTTACAATTTTACAAATATATACAATTTTAAAACTTGACGCGTTCCCCCTTACTAAATTAAAATGGCAACGGTGCGTACACCGGGTGGCCAAGCAGTGCCCCAAGCCCAAAAACCAGCAAATAGACCTTCGCTTAACAGCCCGCAACACAGCCCGGCTTCAAAAACCTTCAGTATTGATAGTAACGATGACTCGGATGATATTAGTTCTATATTAATGGACACGATAAGACTGACGAAGCACTCTACAAGCCTGCTAAACCAGACTAGGAACATGAAGGGGGAGTTAAAGTCTGGTTTAGCAGAAAACTTGAAGAGTATACAGAATAGGATAGGAAAAGCCCTCGAATCTAATAAAAAGAGAGGAAAAGTGACGAAAGAAGAAGAAAAAATGACGAAGGACTTAGGAGTTCAGTGTGATAGGGAAGTCAAGAGTAGAAGCTGTGACTGTGAATGCAGGGCGCTTATCCAAGAAATGTACGATAAGCTTAAAGGTAACCTACAGTGCTTGGGAACCAAGCTGAGGGATGAAATAAGATCTCAGCTTGACTCCCAAACAGTTAGGGTAGAGGAAGTAGGAATGGCTAGGGCTAACTTAATAATTGAGAAAACGAAAAACAACTTAAAAGGTGCTATGGAGGAGTGGGAGGCCAGGGCCCCGGCCGAGCCGCGAACCGCTACGTATGCGGAGGTGGCGCGCTGCGGGAGTCAATCCCCGCAGCCCGCCGCCCCCGCACCGGCAGCCGGTAAGCGACAGCCAAAGCCCAAGACCCTCCACTCCCTTGTAGTTACCGACAAGGAGAATTTCATGTCGACGACCGACATTGTTTCGGAAGTAGGGAAGATAATAGAGCCCACCAAGGAAGGTATTAAAATAGATAGGATAAGAAGAGCGAAGGGTCGTAAAGTTATAATAGGTTTTAGCGATAAAAAAGAAAGAGACAGAATAAAGGAGAAGATAGAGAGTAGTGAGAGCAATTTCAACGTAGAGACTATAGCTAATAAAAACCCGCAGGTGGTGCTGTATGGGGTGCTTAAGTCGACAACGGATGATGAGATATTTTATGCCATCAGAAACCAAAATAAGCACCTCCAACCACTGCCACCTCCGGGAGTTATGTATAACCTAGAAGTAAAGTATAGGCGAAGGGGAAGAGACCAAGCGACTGACCACGTAGTGTGTACGTTGTCCCCTCAGCTGTGGCAAACATTTACAGCAGCCGGATATGTTTATATAGGTATGCAGCGAGTGCGTGTCGCCGACCAGTCCCCCCTCATACAGTGCTCGCGCTGTTTAGGGTACGGACATGGGAGGCGACATTGCAATAGCGAATCCGAATCCGAGAAGTGTAGCCACTGCGGAGGGGACCATCGTAAGTTTGAGTGCGATAAATTGGAGGAAAAACCGCACTGTATTAACTGTGAAAAGGATGGCTGTAAAGACACCAAGCACGATGCGTTCAGCGCGGAGTGTCCGGTGCGAATGAGGTGGGATGCAATAGCACGGGCAACAGTTGCGTACGATCCAGATGACCAATAGCATTGACAATCCATAATTCATCACATAATAATAATATAATATAAATAATTTAAAATAAGTATGTATCATAAATAAGTATAGAATATATATATTATGTCAGGAATGCAACTTGGAAACCCCTTAAACTGAGTTTAAGGGATCCAAAAACGCAGTGTATAATTTATTATATTGTAATAATGATATATATAACTATGTATGAAAAAAAAAAAAAAAAAAAAAAACTTGTCATATATATGGTTATACTAAAAAATAACAGAGCATATATGGACTAAGTATAAAAATATAATTAAAAATAGAAATCATTATAATGTATATAAACAGCGAGACACTAAATATGTATTGTAGTATTTTATTATAAAATAGAGAAACAGGAAAACGAAATTTTAATATACCACTATAGAATATAAGATATTATGTATAACATGTTATAAATGTAAATGGATTGTCACTGCTGTTGGCCAAATGCAGCAACTTGATGCATCCCACTCACTTGCAAGGAACTATTTATTGAATAAATATTTTAAGCAAAATAATTCGCAACGAATACCCCGCGCTGAGCGTAGTGTATTGGTAACATAAATGTACATAACATATTAGAAAGATAAATTGTAAAATGGAAGAAAAGTACAGTACTAAAAGGTAAAAATAATTGTAAAACAAAATAAAAATTGAAACAAAATGTGTAGAAATAGTAAATAAAATTAAGAATGCTAATAAAAATAAATAAGAAAAATGTGAAATATACTAAAAATAGAAATACGTAAAAGACATGTGATACTTACAAGAGAAGCAAAAATGTAAAAAAGTAAGCAGTCAGGAACAAGTACAACCGTATAATAATTATAAATTGTAAATACTATAGTATATACCCTTGTATAAAACATAAACAAGTACCCAGATACAACGAAACATGTAAAAAATTGGCTCTTCCCTTTGGAAGGGGGAACAAGTGGTCCCGTAGTAGGGGCCGTATATATTAAAAAAAAAAAAAAAAAAACCTAACCTAACCTAACCTAACCTAACCTAACCTAACCTAACCTAACCTAACCTAACCTAACCTAACCTAACCTAACCTAACCTAACCTAACCTAACCTAACCTAACCTAACCTAACCTAACCTAACCTAACCTAACGTAACGTAACCTAACCTAACCTAACCTAACCTAACCTAACCTAACCTAACCTAACCTAACCTAACCTAACCTAACCTAACCTAACCTAACCTAACCTAACCTAACGTAACGTAACGTAACCTAACCTAACCTAACCTAACCTAACCTAACCTAACCTAACCTAACCTAACCTAACCTAACCTAACCTAACCTAACCTAACCTAACCTAACCTAACCTAACCTAACCTAACCTAACCTAACCTAACCTAACCTAACCTAACCTAACCTAACCTAACCTAACCTAACCTAACCTAACCTAACCTAACCTAACCTAACCTAACCTAACCTAACCTAACCTAACCTAACCTAACCTAACCTAACCTAACCTAACCTAACCTAACCTAACCTAACCTAACCTAACCTAACCTAACCTAACCTAACCTAACCTAACCTAACCTAACCTAACCTAACCTAACCTAACCTAACCTAACCTAACCTAACCTAACCTAACCTAACCTAACCTAACCTAACCTAACCTAACCTAACCTAACCTAACCTAACCTAACCTAACCTAACCTAACCTAACCTAACCTAACCTAACCTAACCTAACCTAACCTAACCTAACCTAACCTAACCTAACCTAACCTAACCTAACCTAACCTAACCTAACCTAACCTAACCTAACCTAACCTAACCTAACCTAACCTAACCTAACCTAACCTAACCTAACCTAACCTAACCTAACCTAACCTAACCTAACCTAACCTAACCTAACCTAACCTAACCTAACCTAACCTAACCTAACCTAACCTAACCTAACCTAACCTAACCTAACCTAACCTAACCTAACCTAACCTAACCTAACCTAACCTAACCTTACCTAACCCAGAACGAATAACAAACTAAATTGAGTAAATCGTCATAAAAATATAATATAATAGATAAAACAGTAAACTAACAAAAAGTAATAATTTATTAAAACAATAGTATTAATTAAATTAGAGTAATAGAATACCACAAAACAGCTAAAAATCTTTTTGACATAAAACGTAAATTATACAACTAAATACCTATATTGTAAAACCATATTAAAATATACTGTATTAGTACATAAATAACAATACTACTTTAACTACAACGCAATTGGAAGTTAAGAAATATCAAAATTCCCATCAGGCTATTCCGCTCATTGAAAGATATAAATAATACACTTTTCCGCGTGGTAGCCCTGACACGCCCACGTTACGCCCTAATCACGTAACACTCCGTGTGCGGTCGAGGCGACTTAGTGGGTAAAGGAACGACGTAAAAACATTGCTATAAGATTCCAACAGGCGTTTTGATTTCCAAATTGAAGTAGCTTTTTCTTTTAAACAAAAAAGACTCGGGCTTAGAAAATAGTCAAAAAACCAAATAAACGTGAATAAACTTGCGACTGACATACTGTATTTTCGATTCGGCCGACGAGAAGCGTCCAAAAACTCGAAATAAAGATCGACGAAACGAGGTTTATAAAACCGAAATTAGAATAGGACCAGTTTGTCTCCTTTTGGAACAACTGCTAGTATATAGGACGTAAGGTATAACTGTGATAACGAAGGTCTTTAAGACTGAGTAACATACAATTAAGAACTGACCAAGTAATATAGACAATTAAATAAAACTTAAAAAATTAGCTTTAATTAGGGATCTTTATAACTCTATAGTATTGTTATAATTAAGTCTGGACGTATTAGACAGAATATCAACATATCTGGTATATCCGATAGTCTAGAGTAAGGATATTGACATTTCAAAACTTAAATATAATTATTTCGGCCCCTGCGAGAATTTATGAGCAACAAAATAAGACTGATTTGTGTTTTGCTCATAAAATCAATCGAATAACAAACCGAAAAATAATTATAGATCCTGACTAAACAACATCTATAATTAAATTAGTTCTATTATCATAGGTATAGTGACAAGTTAGTCCTTACTAGCTAATTATTATACACACTAACTATATTACAGACTGAAAATATACACATATTTACATAATATATTAGATTTAGGAGTTAGGACTATAGTATCATCACAGTTATAATTAGGATATAGACCGAGTGCATCATTTTTGGTGCATTCGTTAGGTTAAGGTTTTATCTTGACATATTTTATAATTTATAGACCGAGTGCACTATTTTTAGTGTACACGTTAAGATTAAGGTTTTTAATTGACAGACGGACTGAAATAGAAAATATTATTAGTAGAAAACCGGAGTCCCTGTGAAAAAGAAAAAGCAACAAAAATCTGCGTGATCGCGTTCTGCTTTTGAAATATAAAAGTTTACGTTAGTCATCAAATTTACATATTAAACATTTTTAAAACTTTATAAAAACCTTAAACCTAGTCAAATCTATTTATTAATTTTATTTTTTCTTTTACAATTTTACAAATATATACAATTTTAAAACTTGACGCGTTCCCCCTTACTAAATTAAAATGGCAACGGTGCGTACACCGGGTGGCCAAGCAGTGCCCCAAGCCCAAAAACCAGCAAATAGACCTTCGCTTAACAGCCCGCAACACAGCCCGGCTTCAAAAACCTTCAGTATTGATAGTAACGATGACTCGGATGATATTAGTTCTATATTAATGGACACGATAAGACTGACGAAGCACTCTACAAGCCTGCTAAACCAGACTAGGAACATGAAGGGGGAGTTAAAGTCTGGTTTAGCAGAAAACTTGAAGAGTATACAGAATAGGATAGGAAAAGCCCTCGAATCTAATAAAAAGAGAGGAAAAGTGACGAAAGAAGAAGAAAAAATGACGAAGGACTTAGGAGTTCAGTGTGATAGGGAAGTCAAGAGTAGAAGCTGTGACTGTGAATGCAGGGCGCTTATCCAAGAAATGTACGATAAGCTTAAAGGTAACCTACAGTGCTTGGGAACCAAGCTGAGGGATGAAATAAGATCTCAGCTTGACTCCCAAACAGTTAGGGTAGAGGAAGTAGGAATGGCTAGGGCTAACTTAATAATTGAGAAAACGAAAAACAACTTAAAAGGTGCTATGGAGGAGTGGGAGGCCAGGGCCCCGGCCGAGCCGCGAACCGCTACGTATGCGGAGGTGGCGCGCTGCGGGAGTCAATCCCCGCAGCCCGCCGCCCCCGCACCGGCAGCCGGTAAGCGACAGCCAAAGCCCAAGACCCTCCACTCCCTTGTAGTTACCGACAAGGAGAATTTCATGTCGACGACCGACATTGTTTCGGAAGTAGGGAAGATAATAGAGCCCACCAAGGAAGGTATTAAAATAGATAGGATAAGAAGAGCGAAGGGTCGTAAAGTTATAATAGGTTTTAGCGATAAAAAAGAAAGAGACAGAATAAAGGAGAAGATAGAGAGTAGTGAGAGCAATTTCAACGTAGAGACTATAGCTAATAAAAACCCGCAGGTGGTGCTGTATGGGGTGCTTAAGTCGACAACGGATGATGAGATATTTTATGCCATCAGAAACCAAAATAAGCACCTCCAACCACTGCCACCTCCGGGAGTTATGTATAACCTAGAAGTAAAGTATAGGCGAAGGGGAAGAGACCAAGCGACTGACCATGTAGTGTGTACGTTGTCCCCTCAGCTGTGGCAAACATTTACAGCAGCCGGATATGTTTATATAGGTATGCAGCGAGTGCGTGTCGCCGACCAGTCCCCCCTCATACAGTGCTCGCGCTGTTTAGGGTACGGACATGGGAGGCGACATTGCAATAGCGAATCCGAATCCGAGAAGTGTAGCCACTGCGGAGGGGACCATCGTAAGTTTGAGTGCGATAAATTGGAGGAAAAACCGCACTGTATTAACTGTGAAAAGGATGGCTGTAAAGACACCAAGCACGATGCGTTCAGCTGTAAAGACACCAAGCACGATGCGTTCAGCGCGGAGTGTCCGGTGCGAATGAGGTGGGATGCAATAGCACGGGCAACAGTTGCGTACGATCCAGATGACCAATAGCATTGACAATCCATAATTCATCACATAATAATAATATAATATAAATAATTTAAAATAAGTATGTATCATAAATAAGTATAGAATATATATATTATGTCAGGAATGCAACTTGGAAACCCCTTAAACTGAGTTTAAGGGATCCAAAAACGCAGTGTATAATTTATTATATTGTAATAATGATATATATAACTATGTATGAAAAAAAAAAAAAAAAAAAAAAAACTTGTCATATATATGGTTATACTAAAAAATAACAGAGCATATATGGACTAAGTATAAAAATATAATTAAAAATAGAAATCATTATAATGTATATAAACAGCGAGACACTAAATATGTATTGTAGTATTTTATTATAAAATAGAGAAACAGGAAAACGAAATTTTAATATACCACTATAGAATATAAGATATTATGTATAACATGTTATAAATGTAAATGGATTGTCACTGCTGTTGGCCAAATGCAGCAACTTGATGCATCCCACTCACTTGCAAGGAACTATTTATTGAATAAATATTTTAAGCAAAATAATTCGCAACGAATACCCCGCGCTGAGCGTAGTGTATTGGTAACATAAATGTACATAACATATTAGAAAGATAAATTGTAAAATGGAAGAAAAGTACAGTACTAAAAGGTAAAAATAATTGTAAAACAAAATAAAAATTGAAACAAAATGTGTAGAAATAGTAAATAAAATTAAGAATGCTAATAAAAATAAATAAGAAAAATGTGAAATATACTAAAAATAGAAATACGTAAAAGACATGTGATACTTACAAGAGAAGCAAAAATGTAAAAAAGTAAGCAGTCAGGAACAAGTACAACCGTATAATAATTATAAATTGTAAATACTATAGTATATACCCTTGTATAAAACATAAACAAGTACCCAGATACAACGAAACATGTAAAAAATTGGCTCTTCCCTTTGGAAGGGGGAACAAGTGGTCCCGTAGTAGGGGCCGTATATATTAAAAAAAAAAAAAAAAAAACCTAACCTAACCTAACCTAACCTAACCTAACCTAACCTAACCTAACCTAACCTAACCTAACCTAACCTAACCTAACCTAACCTAACCTAACCTAACCTAACCTAACCTAACCTAACCTAACCTAACCTAACCTAACCTAACCTAACCTAACCTAACCTAACCTAACCTAACCTAACCTAACCTAACCTAACCTAACCTAACCTAACCTAACCTAACCTAACCTAACCTAACCTAACCTAACCTAACCTAACCTAACCTAACCTAACCTAACCTAACCTAACCTAACCTAACCTAACCTAACCTAACCTAACCTAACCTAACCTAACCTAACCTAACCTAACCTAACCTAACCTAACCTAACCTAACCTAACCTAACCTAACCTAACCTAACCTAACCTAACCTAACCTAACCTAACCTAACCTAACCTAACCTAACCTAACCTAACCTAACCTAACCTAACCTAACCTAACCTAACCTAACCTAACCTAACCTAACCTAACCTAACCTAACCTAACCTAACCTAACCTAACCTAACCTAACCTAACCTAACCTAACCTAACCTAACCTAACCTAACCTAACCTAACCTAACCTAACCTAACCTAACCTAACCTAACCTAACCTAACCTAACCTAACCTAACCTAACCTAACCTAACCTAACCTAACCTAACCTAACCTAACCTAACCTAACCTAACCTAACCTAACCTAACCTAACCTAACCTAACCTAACCTAACCTAACCTAACCTAACCTAACCTAACCTAACCTAACCTAACCTAACCTAACCTAACCTAACCTAACCTAACCTAACCTAACCTAACCTAACCTAACCTAACCTAACCTAACCTAACCTAACCTAACCTAACCTAACCTTACCTAACCCAGAACGAATAACAAACTAAATTGAGTAAATCGTCATAAAAATATAATATAATAGATAAAACAGTAAACTAACAAAAAGTAATAATTTATTAAAACAATAGTATTAATTAAATTAGAGTAATAGAATACCACAAAACAGCTAAAAATCTTTTTGACATAAAACGTAAATTATACAACTAAATACCTATATTGTAAAACCATATTAAAATATACTGTATTAGTACATAAATAACAATACTACTTTAACTACAACGCAATTGGAAGTTAAGAAATATCAAAATTCCCATCAGGCTATTCCGCTCATTGAAAGATATAAATAATACACTTTTCCGCGTGGTAGCCCTGACACGCCCACGTTACGCCTCCGTGTGCGGTCGAGGCGACTTAGTGGGTAAAGGAACGACGTAAAAACATTGCTATAAGATTCCAACAGGCGTTTTGATTTCCAAATTGAAGTAGCTTTTTCTTTTAAACAAAAAAGACTCGGGCTTAGAAAATAGTCAAAAAACCAAATAAACGTGAATAAACTTGCGACTGACATACTGTATTTTCGATTCGGCCGACGAGAAGCGTCCAAAAACTCGAAATAAAGATCGACGAAACGAGGTTTATAAAACCGAAATTAGAATAGGACCAGTTTGTCTCCTTTTGGAACAACTGCTAGTATATAGGACGTAAGGTATAACTGTGATAACGAAGGTCTTTAAGACTGAGTAACATACAATTAAGAACTGACCAAGTAATATAGACAATTAAATAAAACTTAAAAAATTAGCTTTAATTAGGGATCTTTATAACTCTATAGTATTGTTATAATTAAGTCTGGACGTATTAGACAGAATATCAACATATCTGGTATATCCGATAGTCTAGAGTAAGGATATTGACATTTCAAAACTTAAATATAATTATTTCGGCCCCTGCGAGAATTTATGAGCAACAAAATAAGACTGATTTGTGTTTTGCTCATAAAATCAATCGAATAACAAACCGAAAAATAATTATAGATCCTGACTAAACAACATCTATAATTAAATTAGTTCTATTATCATAGGTATAGTGACAAGTTAGTCCTTACTAGCTAATTATTATACACACTAACTATATTACAGACTGAAAATATACACATATTTACATAATATATTAGATTTAGGAGTTAGGACTATAGTATCATCACAGTTATAATTAGGATATAGACCGAGTGCATCATTTTTGGTGCATTCGTTAGGTTAAGGTTTTATCTTGACATATTTTATAATTTATAGACCGAGTGCACTATTTTTAGTGTACACGTTAAGATTAAGGTTTTTAATTGACAGACGGACTGAAATAGAAAATATTATTAGTAG